>VZTM01006556.1:44035-56001 GCA_013400555.1 Jacana jacana | reverse complement strand
TCCGTGTCCCTCCTCTGCACTCACAAATTTACTCTTTCAACTTCAAGTTGCCTCAATGGGAGCTGAGGAAGACAAAAAACTCCTTTAGTCATTGTGAGGATAATCTCTATGAGCTTTGTGCTTTCTGCATTTCTGTGGGTTCGTTTGAACGTTACTTTTCCTTTTTTATTTCCATAAAGGAAAAACATAAAAATTATCTCTTCTTGGTAAATTATCCTGATTAGAAAAATTGCATTATTTTACAGCACATAGAGGTTGCCACTCTCTCCTCCTATATATACATACAAACAAGAGAGGTGGCCACTTTGTCTTACCATTTGTTCCTGTAGGTGCGGTGCCTTCTGTTTACACCCTTGAAATAATACTTTTTTTCTACCAATTTTAATTTTTTGACTGTATTTTGTAGTATTAAAAAAAAAAAAAATAAAAAAGGAACTTTATATTCCTGAAATTACCTCTGCTTTAAAAGCAGAATGAATTACTAAGTGTCCAGGAAAAGGACAAGGGTGAGACGCGCCAGCAGGATCGCCATCCGTCTGACGCCGGCACAAGCTCTACGGACGTCGTTCATCAAGACCCTTCTGAAGGATTCATCATCAAAAAGCCATTGCAGTTCCAGCAGATCTGTTAACAGGGAGAGCGTGATGAATGTAACAGGAATTTGGATTCGCACAGGCAGGGAGAAGTTGTGCTGAGATGAAATGTTCTCGGGCCTGTCGAGTTCATGCACTTCATCATGCGGATGTTTTGTATATTTTTTTACAGAAAGCCTTCTGTGTATTTAAGTGAGAGTCACATATTTCAAAGAAAGCCTCCCATTCTCCTCACAAATTCACCTTACAACCTGTCAGAAATTCCTTTTCCCTTGGCTACAGAACACACTGCACAACAAATTGAGCACGAAAGCTGTGTGATAGCACTGTCCCCTGTACACCTGATTTTAGCCTTCTTGAAAGCATCAGAGGCACCTACAAAGCGATACCACTGTCACAAGCTCAGAGGAGAACACATACACAAAGTCTGTTTATCTAAAATTCCATGCAACATAATGAATGTACGGGATGGATAGAAAGTCTGTATCCACACACAGCAGGGGAAAAAAAACGTGAAAAATGATTTCTATGGAAAAATTGTCTTCTGCACATCCACGTTAGTCATCTAACTCCACAGTGCATCTCTTGTGCCTTTCCAGATGCCACACTTCACCTTACCAGCCAGAAGAGATCACTTCAATTTGTGTTCTCGATGAATGCCAACAATATTCAGTCTTATGGAGAGTTTTTATAAATAAATCCCTTGCCTCACAGCATACAGGCACTGGGAACGTTACACCTGGCTGCTGTTAGAGGTGTAGATACTTCTCACCTTCGATGACTGTCAGCTTCCTTCTCAGACAGCACCGTCTTGAAAAGTTGTATTTCAAACCTCACTCTTTCCAAGAATGAAAGAAAGAAAGGAAGATCCATCATCTTTCCCTCCCTGAGCAGATTGAGATGGGCTATTAGGAAGAGGTTCTTCACACTGAGGGTGGTGGACCACTGGAAGAGGTTGCCCAGGGAGGTGGTTAAGGCCCCTTCCCTGGAGATCTTCAAGGGGAGGCTGGAGGAGGCCCTGGGCAAGCTGGTCTAGCTGGGGGTGTCCCTGCTGACTGCAGGGAGGTCAGACTAGATGACCCTAGAAGTCCCTTCTGTCCTGGACCATTCTATGATTCTACGATTCTAAATTCAGATCTGCTTGGACTGAAAACATTATGAGGATGAAGAAAAGGCCATTGGCATAACTGAAAGTAAACAAAAATCTACACAGAGATCTTCAAAGAGTGACCAAGTTAAAGGAGGGGAACACTGATATCTCTACAGACCACTTTTTTTTTGAAAAGCAAAAGTTAACTGATGGAGTGAAGGTCTTTCCTTGCCTCAGCCTAAAGGCAAGACCACTTTTTTCCACAGCTTGTTTAGTGATGTTCAGCCAGAAGAGCTTTAGCTGGAGATGTCCAACTGAGATCTTAATAAGGAAGGATGAATTAATTCCACCCAAATGAGTCTGGATACAATGCTTCATCTAGAAAGCTACTGATTCCAAAGCTACCCACAGGAATATTGAGACTGAGTTTGTGAGGTTCCCTGGTGGGTTGAAGCTGGCTGGCTGTCGGGTGCCCCCAAATCACTCTCTCACTGCCCCTCAGCAGGACTGGGGAAGAGAGTAAGAAGAAAAAGCTCATGGGTCAAGATACGGACCGGGAGATCACTCACTGGTCGCCACCACAGGAAAAAGAGACTTGACCTGGGGAATATGAATTTATTGCTAATTAAAACCAGAGGACAGCGGGAAGCAAAAACAAAACTAAAGCCACCCTCCCCTTCCCAGGCTCACCTTCACTCTTCTACCTCCTGTGAAAATGCTGTGCCCTTTCTAATCCCTTCAGCATTTCATTCTCTCGCCTCAGCCTGTAACAGAGCCCTTCTCCAGCTCGGGAATTTGTACAAATTGCTGTATTCTGGGCTGATGGGCAAGACAGCAGTGACGTGGGCTTGCCTGTACTCCTCCAGACGCAGGCAGAATTGGTCACTGCTGGAGACCACTTCCCAGGCGAGACAGACCTTTCCTCTCCATAACTACAGCTGCCCTCACTGTCTCGTAGATGCTTCAGAAGTGATCTCCTGCTGAGAGAAACTGCTACTGCGCCCTGAGCTTAATTGATTTCTGAAAAATTCTGCAAACAGGGGATCTGTCCTTTCCTGCAGCACCAAGTGCCAACTAGGGGGGTGATATCTCACTTCTGAAGAGCTAAAGATGATGCAAACAATCTCTGGGGAGCGGATGAGTGTCCAAGGCCAGCGAGCAAGATCTGCTAGCACTTAACACTTGAAATAATGGCTCTTTCCACTCATTTTCACATAAGAAGTATGCACTTAAGTCCCTTAAAAATGTCAAGACCGTTCATTAATTAATTTCTAACAGTAGAGCAGAAAGTAGGTACCTAAAATTCAACCCAAAACCTGTGAAAGGCAAAAAAAGAAAGAATGGAATGTGAAATGACAGGCAGTAAACGGCTAAAACCTGCAAAATCCACATGGGCAGGTCAGCTCTCAGTGTGCTGAGCACGGGAGACAAACATTAAAGTCTGGGTGACACGTGTAATGGGCAGCCTGGGTGGACTCACACTCCTCCCTGTCTCATTGTGACTGTTACCATCATGATCTTCTAATGAACTTTGTACATAAAACTCCGTGCACCTACTTGTACATCATTAACAAAGTTATTAACATGGAAAAATACCCCATATTTCTGCATATTTGGGAAGACTGTGTATTTAGGAAAGAGAAAAAAGAAATGAGATGGAGGGAAGGAAGGAACAAAATAGAGTGAGGAACATCTGAGAGAACATCTAGGTCAGAAAAGAAGGAGGAAGAGGAGGAGGAGAAGGAAGAGGAGAAGGAGAAAGCGTAGGAGAAGGAGGAAGAGGGGGAGGAGAAGGAGGAGGAGGTGCTCCATGGCACAGCAGATATCCCTGCAGCCCCTGAAAGAACCCATCCTGGAGCAGAGCTTCCTGCAGCCCATGGAGAGCCCACACTGGAGGGGATGTTCCCTGCAGTAGATGCCAGAGCAGGGGAAGAAGTGTGAGAAGGAAGGAGCGGCAGAGAGGAACTGTCACATACTGATCACCCCCTCCAAATCCCCATGCAGCACCCAGGAAGGGGCAGCGAAGGAGTGACCTTGAGCCTAGGAAAGGATGAAGGAAAAGTATTAAATTTGTATCTTTCTTTCTCACTACCCAAATAAACTAGCTATAAATTAAGTCAATTTTCCCCAAGTTGAGTCTGTTTTGCCCATCACAGCAATCGGTAAGCAATCTCCCCATCTTCATCTCAACCCACAAGCTTTCTCATCCCATGTTCTCCCCCTGCCCTGTTGAGAAGGGGGAGTGAGGCAGCAGCTGGGTGGGAGTTTGGTCCACAGCCAAGGCGAACCCATGACACCATCGATTTTTCATCCTGGAACAGTTGGTTTAAGATTATCATGTAAAGTTTGCAAACATCACGATATGCTTACTAGAAATAGAAGACAATGTCTCAATGATATTTTTTGTTACAGCCTGTGGAAAACACTGGGTCTGAAGTGTTTCTGAAGGCAAGAAATACCATCCTTTAACATCCAAGAAATCTAAGGTCCCACAGAAGGCAATGCAGAGAGTGAATTTCAATAACTTGAACAGATGCTATGGTGTCTAACGTTGCCCAGCACTTCATGGATCTACCATAGAAAATATAATTAGGAAAGACCAAAATCTACTATATCACCAAATATTAGAATTNTCTCTTGTGTTGAGGTGCCCAGAACTGGACACCAGACTCAAGGTGTGGCCTCACCAGTGCTGAGCACAGGGGGACAATCACCTCCCTACTGCTGCTGGTCACACTATTTTAGTTTTGATAATTTGAATAGTTTTAACTTTGAATTACTAGTACTTAACTGCTTGTGGGTCTGTACCTAATTGCAGACAACAGAACCATAAAATGGTTGAGGTTGGAAGGGACCTCTGGTCCCCTCCAGTCCAGCCCCTAAACCCAAAGAAAACTTTAGATGACTATTTTTTCTAATTGAGGTCTGTATTTAATTGGGCTGAGCCTTGCCTGGAAAGGAGTCAGCCTGCCAGTAACTTAGAGTCTGCCTTTAGAACATTCTGACCGCTCTGCTCTTGAACAGTTCAGCAAAGGACTTCTTGTGGGGATGCAAAAGAAAAGAGGAAATATGCCATCATCATTAGGTCAGTAAAGGAGGTGTTAAAAACCTTCCCTATTGTCCCTGTTATTCCTCAGAAGAAGGAAGGAGAAAGGGCACATAAAGAATATAAGATTGATACCGTAAAACTACTTGGAGTAAGAGTTAAGTCAATCTGAGGAGTTTTATTACATTTTGATAATGAATTAATTTCACTTTTAAAATGCTATTTTGTTTGTTCTGGAACTATTCAGAAAATCTGAGGAAGTTTGCCTTACAGTTTCATCTGAAAAATATTTCTGAGGCTTAAACTGACAAAGCAGAATTTATCAGTCTTTCCCAGCCGTGCCATTAATTCTCTTAATTTTAATAAATGTGTGTGACACCCCCAAAAATCTGCTCAGGGTCAAATGAAACCTTTGACCCGTAATGAAATCCTTCAGTTTCTCATTTTGGCTAGGAGAAAAAGGGGATCCTTCAGTTTTTCATCATCCCTGACCAAATAAAAATAAAAACAAAAGCTTTTCTCCCAATTGATCAAACCAAATCCCCTCCACCCTTTGCCCCAACTGTTCTTATTTCATGGCCCAATGGAAGAAGACTATTCAGTCCTTATTGCCACACTGCTGGAATCCCTGGTCTTCTTTCATCATTCTATCTTCTCACCCTTTAAGTTAGCGCTGCCTAATTCCAGTGCACGTGAATTATTCCCAAGGCAAATTCCAACCAGCCTTTTTCAGCCTTAAAAATCTAGCTGCTGCAGGGAAGGAGAGGCTGCGAGAACACGCAAGTGTGGGGCATGTATTTAAGCTAGATAGGTTAACTGGCTCTACAGCAGACCATCAGTGTTTGGCTGCTTCCCATAAACCATGGGTGTCCCCACGGGGCAGTATTTTTTCCTCTTTTCTAAGAAAAGAAGAGTTTCTGCCTGGTAAGGGCAGGCCCCCAGGACACCGGAGGGTTTCTACTAAAGTTCAAAGCAGGGTATGAAAGCACTGATTGTCCAGCGGGACATGAACCCCGGTTACATTCACACCCTCTTGGGTGGCACAAATGTTTGTGCAGCTTTATTTTAAATGCACAGTTAAATTAAGTGAATTCCTGCAGAAGTTGGGTCTCTAGGTTTTCCTGGAAATCTATCCAGGGGATGACCTCGTTTTTACGCCGGGTTCATCTCCTGTGTCTCCAGGCAATTAAAACTACTTCTCCCCTCACTCTCTTCTCTGAGTTACCCCCCAGTTCAGACACAATGACTCTCTGTAGGGCTTTTGTTTATCACATCAATTACTTCAGTCCCAATTTTTTTATTGCTGCACGATGTCAAGGTGGAGCAAAACAGTAAAAAACTGAACGGGTTATCGCATGCGGAGGTGGTTGAGATAATGAGAACTAGAAGCACTGCAGACCACAGAGATCGGGAATTTTGGTTATTAACACCTAACTTTGGTAATTTAAAGTTAGCCCAGAACATTTACACCACCCTGCAGAGAGCAACTATTTAATAAATACTGCTTTGGACCAGACATGATCTCCAAACAACTGGCTGCTCACGTGCTGTTGGCTGGTGCCCAGTTGCTTCATCCTATGCAGAAAGCTAAAATACCTAAATATTTATTAATAGTGCTATTTTCTATACAACCATATGTGCCAAGGGGACAATATGCAGCCACAACTGGGCAGGGGAATGACCTTTGCATTCACGAGATGCTTCCAGCAATGCAGGCACATTTTGTGTTTTGTCTGGGAGACTGTAGTTTAGAAAGCTGATGTTTTATAACCCACCACACACAAACAGTTCAGAAATGCACATGTAAACACTTCCATCCTGTAAACCATTACTCAGAAATAATGTTGCCACTTGTAGATCCTTCACTCCTTACACAGCACGCTTTGTCTTGGAATCATGGAATCATTTTGGTTGGAAGAGACCCTTGGGATCATCCAGTCCAACCATCAGCCCCACTCTACAAGTTCTCCCCTACACCAGATCCCTCAACACCTCTCATCGACTNTGCCCAGAACTGGACACCAGACTCAAGGGGTGGCCTCCCCAGTGCTGAGCACAGGGGGAGTACAGGTAGCATGGGCCAGGAGCCTTTCTCAAATTTGGATGGGACAAATCTGGTTTGGAGGATGAGAGATTTTCTTATTAGTTATTTTATTTTATTAGTCGCACTATAGTGTTACTTCTTTAAATACCTGCTACTAATCCAACAGTGCAGTGTTCCACCAGTATGCCCATACCAAAACCAGAGAACAGATCCCAGCAATTTTTAGTTTATTAGTACAGGTATGGCCTCAAAGTACCCCTGTGAAGAACACATCAGACACTGTAGCTCATCAGCTAATTCACAAACCTCTGCTTTCAGTCCATCCAAGTGTCACCTTATGGTTGAACACAGATGTTTGTGTGTTCAGTTTTGGTCCAAGCACGGTGTTATTACCCCAGTTTCAGCCTACTGGAATGAGAGGCTAATGAGGAAAATGATTAGTACATTTTTAGGCCTTCATTTCAGTGCAGTTACAACTCTAGACGTTCTTTTTCTTAGCTGCCTCCTCAGTGCACTATCATTTTACAGTAAAATAGGGAAGTACATGATATTATAAGTTTTTAAAAGTCTAAATTACTGTCTAAACTAATAGTTGTGAGTCTAATACACTGTGCAAGGCAACTTTTCCCAGACTAACATACAGACATAAATTAGTACCATATTGTACACATGTTGTATGAAGATAATATCCTGCCAAGTGGGAAAATGTCATCCCAAAATAGAAAGCCACATTTCCTCAGGATATTGATCTAGCTTAGCTGGATTCTATAAAAAGACAGAAAAGTGGATAATGTAAATTCAGACATGAGGAGTTATTAAGTGAATTGACTGCTGGAGCTGTACCTGATCCTCAGCCCCTACAGCACAAGAAGATCTCAGGTCAGATTGGGTTTGTAGCTCTAATCAACCGATGCAGCTCACTTTTGGGAAGGAGGAGGCATTCTGAAGTGATTAACTCGGTATTTCTGCACAATTATTTGCTTACTTGCTTCCCAGACTCATAACATGAAGTGCCTGAGCTCCAAAATTCCCTTTGAAGATTCCTGTTAGGGCTTTATATCTAGTCATAGTGCTCCAGCAGTAATTCCTGCTACGGAGTGGAGGGCTTTGTTTTCAAGTTCATGGTGTTTTAATATTTAAAAGGCTTAATCAATGACTTCACGCACGGGAAACAAGATATGAATAAAAAACATTTCAACATTGCACTAATGATGAGACATTTATATGCTTTAGTCTGGATCCTGCTATACAAGAAACAGCACCAGTAGCCCCAGTGGAACTCCATTCGTCGCCACCTGCAATTCATGGTGTCTCTAAGAAGAGAGAAGACCCACTAATGCGTTGTGGCTACTGACCCAGGGGACAGTTAAGAACAAAAAGCTCAACTCCACTTTGAGGACAGACATATTCACTCTTATGGACCCCAGAGAGATGTTTATGTTTATAGACAAGACATTAGGAACCAAAGTGCTTCTTCTCTGCCTCATACCCGACGTCGAGAGCGTGAAAACCATCATGAACTGGTGCATCTCTAAAGGAGCACAGAGGGCACCACCACTGCTGAGGAGCTGGTAAGCAAAAAGGACAAGGGCATGATCAGATGTACTTTTGTACAACTAGCTGTCTCATAAAACTCAAGCTCTCAGGCAGCACAGCAGGTTTGGAGATGGCAGCACTGACCTCATTTGGGCAACACGAGTGAGACAACATCAGCTGGGAAAAGCATTTTTTGGCCATTACTTCTCTTTCATGGACCCACTCAAGAAAAAGCCAGAATCTGCCTGGGAAAGCAGTTACACTAATTCTTCTTTTCCACATCCTCCTATGATTCTACTTGATCTGATTTACTGCTTCCCCTTCTTTAAACTTATTTAGCTATTTTAGTACCGTCTGAGATGACTTTCCAGGGCTCAATGCTTTTTATAGACTCCAGTACAAGAAGTCAGTGTGTGATACAATCACATAAATTAGACAAATAGTACCAATAAGTTCTTCCTTCTTTAAATTTGATACTAACCTGAATCAAAGAGAGGTTTAAAAATTCTTCAGGTCTTTAGAGAAGCAAAGTCATAGAATGCATTAACACTAAGGATTTTAATCTCTGCTAACATAACTGTTTTAATTAATTAGCAGAACATTATGCTGTGAACAGAGAAACAACTCATCCCTGGAAAACAGACACTTAAAAGGATTTTCCTACCATGCAATCTCAAAATATTTTCTCCTTTTCTGATCAGTGTCAAATGCAATAGACAGCAACTAACAGCACAGACAGACGGATGAGAAGCAAATGTAATAGTTTGTGCTTCAATGTCATGGATAATAACCACATTCCTTTACAAAGTGTAGGGAATTTTGCCTCCAGACAACTTCTCTGAGTTGCCACTGTAAATGGACAAAGTAAAGCAGCACTAAGACCTAGGAAAAAAACCCTGGTTTTGCTTAAAAAACACCCAAACCACATTTAACAGCACACCTGGGGCTACAGACAAAGCCTTTTATCTCCTGCATTTTCCCATTCAGACAATTTTTCAGGGACAATTCAAAAGCCAACAGCAATGGTAGAGGGCAGGACACAGAGTGGGCAGAGGACACAGAGAACCAGACCTGCTGTCCCAAACAAGACTCTTGTTTATTGCTAGATCTTCATGTGATAAAGGGTTTAAGGTATGGTGAGGATTAAAGAATACCATTAAATACAGAGACACCTCCAGCAGTACAGAGGCTACAGCTCAGCTGAGGGTAGGAAAGGATGTGATGAAGTGTGGCTAAACCCTTGTGGGCTTCTCATAGCCTTCCCTTGGCATTGGCTGTGGGGCACTGGGACTGGATGGACTTTCCTGCAGAACAGCTTAGATATTGTTATATTCCCAAACTTTCTCTTTTCCACAGAAAAATAACAAAGTTTTATACTTCTATGTCAAGAACTGGAAGTATAAAGCTTTCTTCCAGTGCCTTATGATCATAACAATATTCAGAAGGTAATATATCACCACCATCTCTCTGCTCTCCCTGAAGAGCCAAATAAAACTCCTTGGCAAGAGGAGCTCTAAAACTGGATCTATGATCTCCCTCTCAGGACAAATTCCTCTTCTCAGCTCTGCAGTGTGAACCTTGTGTGCAGTTTCCTGCTTTATTGCACATTGTGCTCGGGTTTCTCTCAGCATTGCAGGTGAAGGTTCCTCCTCACAGCCCCAACAGAAAGAACACCTGAGAGAGGGCCACTGAACGGAACATCTAATGCGTGTCTGGATCCAAGATCTCTAATACAACAGCTAATATACGTTAGAAAAGCCAATACGGGTTGAGACCAAGTGGGAGATTTCTTGCAAAATCACAAAATACAAAAAATTTCCCCATTACAACAGCTCATACTTCTCTGGCAAAGTTACAGAATCCCAGAATCTCAGGGATTGGAAGGGACCTTGAAAGCTCCTCCAGTCCAATCCCCCTGCTGGAGCAGGAACACCCAGAGCAGGTCACACAGGAACGCCTCCAGGCGGGTTTGGGATGTATCCAGGGAAGGAGACTCCACCACCTCCCTGGGCAGCCCCTGCCAGGGTTCCCTCACCCTCNCCTACTGACCACCCCCCTTCTAATAGACCCCAGGATGCCATTGGCCTTCTTGGCCATGAGGGCACAGTGCTGGATCATGGGCATCCTGCTGCCCACCAGGACCACAGGTCCCTTTCCCCTACGCTGCTCTCCAGCAGGTCATTTCCCAACCTATACTGGTACCTGGGGTACCAGGTACTTAGACTTCATTTTTTTTTCCCATCCAGAGGAGAATTAGGCCACACACAGGTGTTCTTGCCCACTCTTCCTAGACACTCATCCAAGCCACTTTTCCCTTTTTTCCTCCACAAAACCAAGAAACAAACTGGGATTAGGTGGAATTTTCAGACCAATTGTGAACGGTGTAATTGTCTCTGAAGGTTGTAGCCTTTTGAATGTCCCTGTGGAGACATGGCACAAAAACTCACAGGGAATAAACACACGAGTTAATTAAGACTGCTTCATTTCTGCTGCCACGTTGCTGGAATTTGAACCGTATACAAGTAAAGAGAAGCAAACATTTAAGGCCTTTGGGGTAAATTCAGATTATTTTCTTTGAACACTGAATATATTTTACATAAAATGAATGCAAGTACTTCTAGGAGGGCAGGTTAGAACTTTTTGCTGGAATGTTCATTTTTCTGAGGGTCCCAGATTGGCTGAAGCACACGCAGAGTCAGCTCAGCTATGAAGATAAAGCTGGGATACTGATTACCCATTTTCACCAACACAAGCTAATGAGTAAAATTTAGGCTTAGTGTCCCTTCTATTACTCATTCATTTGGCATTCATTATTTTAACACTGATCATAATGATATCCATTAGGTCTTACAATGGAAGTCATTTATCCTTCCATAAGGCTTCCACCATAATTCAGCAGAGATGGTAATAAACTTCTTACAGTGGATCCTGTCATGAATGATGTGGGTTTGTAGCCAGAGTATCCAACAAAATATCTGCTGTATTCAAGCATTAATTAACAATCACTTATTTTAAAGTGATCGTCACTAACTGCCTGGAGCAAAACAAATCCTGCTTTCTAATAGAAGGTATTTTTAAGGTATTCTTCAGGAAAAGTGATCCCATTTCGGTAAATAAACCAGTGTTTCCAGTGCTTTATGAAGCACTGCAGCTGGCACACGTGCTGCAGTATTTATGAAAACTGGGCCTTCCCACAATAGAAAACAGGACATTTCTGGAACCACATTTTCAAAGACAGAGTTGACCATAGTCACTTTACAGAATCACACAGAATCTCAAAGATTGGAAGGGACCTTGAAAGCTCCTCCAGTCCCATCCCCTGCTGGAGCAGGAACACCCAGAGCAGGTCACACAGGAACGCCTCCAGGCGGGTTTGGGATGTCTCCAGAGAAGGAGACTCCACCACCTCCCTGGGCAGCCCCTGCCAGGGTTCCCTCACCCTCAGCATGAAGAAGTTTTTCCTCATATTTAAATATAACCTCCTCTGTTCCAGCTTGCACCCATTGCCCCTTGTCCTGTCATTGGACGTCACTGAGAAGAGCCTGGCTCCATCCCCTGACACTCACCTTTAACAGATTTATAACCATTCATGAGGTCCCCCCTCAGTCTCCTCTTCTCCAAGCTCAAGAGACCCAGCTCCCTCAGCCTTTCCTCCTC
>VZTM01006556.1:26643-43923 GCA_013400555.1 Jacana jacana | reverse complement strand
AGGTCACTTCCAACCCCATATCATTCTGTGATCTGTGATCCTGATTTGAAAAACGGTCTTTTGCTCTGTGTTACAGAGCAGGACACAGCTAAATGATCTGTGTATCCTTTATCCAGAAAGAAACACAAAAATCATAGAATCATTTTGGTTGGAAGACACCCTTGGGATCATCCATTCCAACCACCAGCCCCACTCTACAAATTCTCCCCTACACCAGATCCTCCAACAGCACATCTAATCTACTACTATTTATGCCCCAGGCCCTTCCCCAGCTCCGTGTCCCTCCTCTGCACTCACTCCAGCCCCTCCAGATCTCTCTTGTGCTGAGGTGCCCAGAACTGGACACAATCCTCAAGGGGTGGCCTCACCAGTGCTGAGTACAGGGGGACAATCACCTCCCTACTGCTGCTGGTCACACCGTTTCTGATACAAGCCAGGATGCCCTTGGCCTTCTTGGCCACCTGGGCACACTGCTGGCTCATGTTCAGCCCCTTGTCACCCAGCACCCCCAGGTCCTTTTCTGCCAGGCAGCTCCAGCCACACTGCCCCAAGCCTGTAGCCATCCATGGGGTTGGTGTGGCCCAAGTGTAGGACCTGGCACTCGGGCCTTGTTGAAGCCCATGGACTTGTTGAAGCCCATGCCATTAACATTGGCCCATGGATCCAAACTATCCAAGTCCCTCTGCAGATCTTCCCTGCCCTCAAGCAGATCAACATTCCCACCTTGCTTAGTGTCATCTGCAAACTCACTGGTGGTGCTCTCTATATCATTGTTGAGATCATCAATAAAGACATCAAACAGAAATGGCATCAACACTGAGCCCTGAGGAGCACCACTGGTGACCGGCTGCCCTCTGGATTGAACTCCATTGAGCACCACTCTCCCTACATAACAATTTAAGTGAAGTTTTCTTGTGTTACGAACACTCAGACTCTTTGGAAGAAGAACAGCAAAATACTTTCTTAGAGATTTACTAACAGTACTTTAGCTACATCCATGAAAAAAAAATAAAAATAAGGTATTTCCTTGTTGTAACACATGATTCTGAGACTCTTGTGATTTCCTAGATCTATAGAACAACCATTTTCTAAAAAGTATCTGCAGGATTTCACCATTCAAAGCACTGAAAAACTATCATGTGAAAATCTGAGAGAGGGAAGCAGAAGCACTTTCCTTTTGGAGCCCACTCTGTGGTGAGCCCAAAGGTAATACCCCCAGAGCTGATAGCCCACAACTACCTGACTTCTCCAAAGCAAACACAGAAAACACTTCACACTCCTGGAAAGAAAGTAGCAAAGCAGGTAAATAGTGATTTACAGGGAATGCAGCTCAGGATAAGTTCTTCGGGTTTGCCTGGAGTCAGTAAAAATATTTATGAGCAAATCTAGCCTAAGGGGAAACCTGCTGCTTTCATGATTCAAAAAAGAATGTGAACTTCATCAGAATATATTTTTTATTATTATTATTCTTTTCACAAAAATCTACATTGATAATTTGGAAGCTTTTTTCTTCCTGTGTTTTACTTTTGCCTGTAACTTTCAGAAAGGCCTGAGATTTGCAGCTCCATAAGTTGTACAAACAACTGTGCTGTGTCACACAGGTTAACGCAGGCCACGCGGTCTGATGAGACCGACGCTGAACAGCCTGTGCCCTGCGACTGACTTCGGATCTGGGGACAGTCAGAACATACTCTGAGTGCTGGAGAGCTCTCCTGACTCCCCCAAATCTTTCAGCCAGCGTTTATCTTCTGGAATATTGCAGCCAGAGGGATGGGTTTTTTTCACAGAGCTCTAGGAAAGCCTGGGAATGAGTCTGACGATCATCTACTTAGAATCATAGAATCCTTCAGGTTGGAAGAGACCCTTGGGATCATCCAGTCCAACCACCAGCCCCACTCTACAAAGTTCTCCCCTACACCAGATCCCCCAACACCACATCCAATCTACTCTTAAACACAGTCAGGGATGGGGACTCCACCACCTCTGAACTCTGTTGAGCACCACTCTTTGGGACCATCCTTCCAGCCAGTGCTCAATCCAGCTGATCGTACCCTCACGCAGGCCATGAGCAGCCAGTTTTTCCATGAGAATGTGGTGGGGAACAGTGTCTAATGCTTTTCTAAGGTCCAGATATATTATATTCACTGTCTTCCCCTCATCCAACAATCGGATCATCTTATCATAGAAAGAAATCAGGTTCGTCAGGCAGGACTTGCCCTTCATAAACCCCTGCTGACTAGGCCTGATCCTCTGGTTGCCCAGATGGTATCCATGGTGAGAATAAGAGATTTTAAGTTGACTATTTGCTACCCAAGGTTAAGACTTGTCTAGTGCTGCCAAACCCCTTTTCGGTCACAGAGGAAGGGAACAGGAGTGACGGATCCCCAAGGGCACTCTGGAGCAGCTCAGAAGGCCTCCACTCACGCCAGGCAGGCTCAGGAGGTTTGATCTGGCAATGCCACGGTCCAAAACCTGAAACAAAGCCTCTCACTGCAATTTTTTTCTAAGAGAAAATTTGAAAATGGTTGGTGGAATAAGCCAAACCAGTGTTTTAAGGAAGAATTTTCTGCCGGCTTTAACATAAAAGCTTGAGGTTTGTTTAAGAAAGGTTGCCTTGATCATTCCTATATTTAAGTTTCTATGGTTTTTGATCTCATTTTATCGGCTGCATCCTTTGTGCCACCCATTCATTTGTTTGTTCAAAGGATGAGACAACTGTATAAAGCTGTTTGTATTCTAACATGGAAATATATATGTATATTATCACGTATTTGACATAAAATAAAAGAGCTGGGACAGTGACAAATCCGGATTCCAGTGCATCCCCCTGCACTGAACTCCTACACCATCTGTGAAGGAAAGCAATGATCTACTGGGCTGCCCATCACACAAAATGCACCTCGGCAACAAACACTGCAGAAAGTTCTTTCTCAAAAGGAGTTTTCACCACAGGAGACCAAGCAGCATCAGCTCACACGTTTGACTGATGAGCCCCAGCTGACCAAACAGCCCGTCTATTTTTTCAATTAGCTCTAACTAAAGGCAACTCTTGTTACAAATCCACTTTGTAGGTTAAAAAAATGCAGTTTCAGTCCACCAGTTTTATTAGTTTAGACTTCCTGGGTTTATTAAGTTAGGAAATCTTGTTTCCATAGCTAATGACAACAGAAGACTGATCTATTAGTTTTCACTTTACTTTTTTTTTTCTTTTTTTTTCCACTTTTCCAGCTGTTTTTTCAACTCACCAAACATTTAAAAGGACTAGATGGACGTATAGCTCTGCATTGTTGTATTTAATTGAAAATACGTTAAGAAGGAAAAGTGCCTCTATAAGATGACAAAACTTTGATCATCTGAGCATCAAGAAAACTGCCAAGTGCATGAAATGCTGTGCTGGGGCTTTCTGGAACGTGGAAGATACAATATTGGTGGAAAACTATTCCCAGTATTTCTTCCAGTTGATATTGCTGTAACTGTACAGAGGATCCTGGTGCACAGACTGTCCCCGTCTCCTGGATAACACAGAAGTGGTTTGGGAATATATAGAGCAATTACATATATATATATGTATATATAAAATAATATATTTGAGAATATATAAGCAATTTCCCTGATGGAATTTCATTTTTAAAATTGAGTCATAATCAAAATCACCTTTCAGGACAGTAAATTGTAAGGGATGTATATCTGGCACCGTTATGTTTAATTAATAAAATACAGTGAACTCCTTCAGGTGGGGAGTATGAGGTTGGCCCCACAAAAAGCCCACGAGAACACCGACACAGAGAGTTCTTAAAACAACTGCCTTCCCCGTGGAAACCTTTCCCGTATCCAGAAAGAGTTAAACTAACCAAGGAACTGGTCTAGAAGCGTTGGAAGGATCTCATGACATATGATAGGTAAAGGTTTCAAAAGCTTATCATAAAATAATGAAAAATATGGGTAATGTTACGGTTCCTCTATCTTGCTTGTTTTTCTGAGGAAATTACCTCCGGAAAATAAATGGATAGGGCTAAAGAGGGCCAAACAAATAAACCAAACTCTTCAATTAGGAAAAAAAAAAAAAAGGATTCTCCTTCATCACAACTCAGAGTGCCTGTGAGCCTGAGAAGATGTGTGGATACCAATCAGGAGCTCACCCAGCCGTCTCAGCAGACAGGGCGGGCAGCGCACAGATTGTGAGAGATGAGAGATGTTAGTTACCTCTAGCAAAACAGGGAATATTCAGGCCCATCAACAAAACCAACCCCAAACCAGGAAACAACCTCATCAAAAAAAGAAGTGCAAATACATTCATTTGGGTAAAACAATCATCTGTGTCTGCTCAAGCAGGGTATCTGCTCTCATGGCTGTCGCTCCTGTCAATCTGCAGCTGAAGGGTAATGGCCCCACGATCCAGGGAAGCTGCTCAAGTGTGTTCTCAGGCTGCAGCTTGAGAGATGGGTTCATTTATCATCATAATAAGCTATTACCGCTGATAGGTCACAACTCATTGAAGAGACAGTCGGTCTAATTGGCTCCATTCACTCAGCTCTGGATGTGCCTCAAGGAGAGGAGGGGTGCTTTGCAGGTAAGAGTCAATCACCCAACAAACCACTTGTTTAATAATTCATCACTGCTCAGGCTGGGGCTTTGCACATGATTATCCCTCCAGCATGGAAAATATCTGCTCTTAACCCTTTTGTCTCTTGGCTCCAGGAAGACAGAGGCAAATCCATTCTGTACTTAGGGTAACCCTCACTTCTAGAAACTTACCGAATAATTAAAATTTCCAGCGAGGTTTGCTTTCTAAAGAACTGGGCTGTAGTTAGGTAGAGTCTCTCTCTGGAAAATAAAATCTCTGTCCCCATTATTCTCTCCTGCTAAAGACCAGCTTACAGTACGTAAACCTGATAGGAAGGTGAAGGACTGGAGCTCATTTTGCCTTGTAGAGAATTAATGAAGCAGTGCGGGTCCATTCAGAAATGTTTAGCAATCAGGTAGTGCTAGGGCAGATGTAAGGGAGGAAATGGGGTACACGAGACACAGGACCTACAGGGTTTCAAGATGCTTCAGCTCTGCCCAGATACTGGATCAAAGCACGAGTCACTCACAATATTCAAATGTTTAGAATAATGACTCAATGAAAAGACAGGTTAGAACTGCAGCAGCAATTCAAGCTTCTGACCACTATTGTGCTACTTTCACAGCATGACATGAGGTTGGAAGGAACCTCTGGAGATTGTTTAGTCCAACCCAGGTCCACCCAGAGCAGGTCCCACAGAAATGGGTCCAGGTGGGTTTGCCCTTCTGCACACTGACTTTTCCATGGGGAAAGCAAAAGCTAAACGCCACAAAATTACCAAACTAAAGCTCAGTGGCATCATGCAATCTCACCAATGAGTTTTAAACTCAAATGCATCCTACTACAAGCTTTTTTAATTAATTTAAATTTAAAGGAAATCTTACAGAAATGGAAACTCAAATATTCAGGAAGGAAAATCTGGAAACTGAACACTACCTCTTTGTGGCTCTCATATTTTGAGCCTGACCTCTCAGTAGCAATTTATTTATAGCCTTTTGGTGATGGGCATGGATTCCTTCATCACACTCCTGTGTGATCCCTCCACTGGGTGTTCTGTCTGATTAATGTAAGTGGATAAATTGAGTAAAACTCCATTAAACCCATGGCTTGCAAGCACCCTGTCATCAGCAAGGATCTCCAAACAGAATTTTCAAAGCAAATGCTAATTTGCTGATGAGGTGCTTCATGTGCAGAGGTATGAGGAACCCTCCCACATCCTCCCTTTCATACACAGCAGGTCTCCTTTGCAGCCTCAAGAAACCACTGTTCAATTTAGGTCTCTCTATCTCAGAGATCACGGCCATCCTGCTAGTTTGCATCCTGATGAGCCCTCAGCACAAATCACCAGATACCAGATTGTTCTTTCCAAGTCAAAGGCTTTTTTTTTCATTCTGATTTGTTGGATCCTTCAGTATTTTAGTGTTTGGGGTCAGAGATAAGAGTAAAACTTTTCAATCTGGCAAGGAAATTCCCCGATTTCCTTTCTTCTTCATGACTTCCTAACGCCCCTCAGTATTCTCTCTTGAGCATTCACATCCCTTCGTTTGGGAAACTACTTTATTTCCTGCTTGTTTCTCCATTTTTCAACTGCCACTATTGATTAAAACCCTTTGCCCTCAAGGCAGATTGGGTACGCAGGTAATGCAAAGGACACTTGAGATTTATGAAATAATTTCACCAACAATAAATTTCCTCTTTTCTCTACAGTAGTATAAAATGATTCTAGCACAAGGAAATTAAATGTATCATGGGGTACATGAAATACTGCACTCCCTTGACTCAGCTAGCCAGACTCCGAGCCCTGTTTCTACTCATTTCCAAGGTGCAAAGAGGTCGTCACAGTCTGCTGGGCATCATAGAATCATAGAATCCTTTGGTTGGAAGAGACCCTTGGGATCATCCAGTCCAACCATCAGCCCCACTCTACAAAGGTCTCCCCCGCACCACATCCCTCAACACCACATCTCATCCACTCTGAAACACAGTCAGGGATGGGGACTCCACCCCCTCCCTGGGCAGCCCAGTCCAGGCTCTGACCACTCTTGCTGGGAAGAATTCTTGCCTCATGGCCAGCCTAACCCTACCCTGCTGCAGCTTGCAGCCATTCCCTCTCCTTCTATCGCTCATTGCCCGTGAGAAGAGACCAGCACCAACCTCTCTGCAATGTCCTTTCAAGCAGTTGTAGAGAGGGATGAGGTCTCCCCTCAGCCTCCTCTTCCTCACACTAAACACTCCCAACTCCCTCAATCGTTCCTCATAAGATTTATTCTCCAGGCCTTTCAACAATTTTGTTGCCCTCCTCTGTACCTCCTCTGTTCTAGCCCCTCCAGATCTCTCTTGTGCTGAGGTGCCCAGAACTGGACACAACACTCAAGGGGTGGCCTCACCAGTGCTGAGCACAGGGGGACAATCACCTCCCTACTGCTGCTGGTCACACTATTCTTTATGCAAGCCAGGATGCCCTTGGCCTTCTTGGCCACCTGGGCACACTGCTGGCTCATGTTCAGCCCCTTGTCACCCAGCACCCCCAGGTCCTTTTCTGCCAGGCAGCTCCAGCCACACTGCCCCAAGCCTGTAGCCTTAGTTTCCCTTACACTCACAGTAATGGCTGTACTTGCCCTGTCCCACCAGGCCACCCAAACATGATTAAAAGCATTAATGAGGAACAGATTGTGCAAAACCTAGTTACGTCTTGGTGGTTCTATACCATCAATGGCAGCTGAATCCCATCCAGGTCAGTCATGATATTGTTTCAATTTGTACAAGAGCTCAAGCACAATTTTTCTGGCCACAACTGGGAAAAGACAGAGACCTATCCCTGCCTCCTTCAGTGGTGCCACGGGGAGAGAGGTTTTCAGCAAAGATAAAGAATCTAAACCCCACCATGTAATGCAAATTCAGTAAAGTTAATGGCAGCGTCAGTCAGCTGGGGTTCCCAGCTTTAAAATGTTTTGCTCGTCACTTTTATTCCTGCTCCGCTTGCCTCACCCTTTCACGATGGGAATGTGCCTATTAGCTCAACTCTTAGAAGCTGCAGTGAAGTAAGAGCTAATAAAATATACAGCACATTTGGTAGAAGCTGAAGACACCTTCACGCCGCTGACTGAGCCTGATTACCATGGTGACTTAACTTCAGTCGGGGCAATCGAGATTGCAATTCTGAGAGCTACATTACTTATATTAGTTTAAGCTTTACTCATTAAAACATAAAAATAAAAGTATATCAATAAACTAAAGCGGCTTTTTATCAGAAGAATGTGTTCAAATAGGAAAGGCAGACGATGCTGAAGTAGCTGTCTTCCTGAAAGATACTTGGCTTTAGGTTCAAAAGAATCCTTTCAATTTTCTGCCATGTGCTGGCTGCTGATGCTACTTTAAAAAGTCCCAGGGTCTGCAGGAGCTGTGAGTAAATTTAAGGGTGTTAAACTGAATGGAGAGCTCTTGCACACCATGTGCTGCTGATGCCATTATTGATTCCTTTACCAATACTGATAACGTGTATAACTGATCTGTGTCATCAATAATCACCCGTACAAACTGTTTCTGCTATTTTATGCCTTGTACTTGAAGAGCAGATTCCCTGCTCCATCCCCAATTCTCTTTGGAAGTTTGGAGATGTTCTTTGTTACACATTCAAATCTGGGGCTGAAACTCATTTCAGAAGTATAGAAAAGGCTAATAAGAATCATAGAATGGTTAGAGTTGGAAGGGACCTTCAAGATCATTCCCCCTACCCTGGGCAGGGACACCTCCCACCACACTAGATTGCCTCAAGCCCCATCCAGCCTGGCCTTCAACCCCTCCAGGGATGGGGCAGCCACAGCTTCTCTGGGCAACCTGGGCCAGGCTCTCACCACCCTCACACCAAAGAAGTTCTTTCTGGTATCTCATCTCAATCTCCCCTCTTCCAATTTAAAGCCATTACCCCTTGTCCTGTCACTCCACTCCCTGACAGAGTCCCTCCCCAGCTCTCCTGTAGCCCCTTCAGATACTGGAAGGCTGCTCTAAGGTCTCCCTGGAGCCTTCTCTTCTCCAGGCTGAACAACCCCAGCTCCCTCAGCTGGTCTTCACAGCAGAGATGCTCCAGCCCTCTGAGCATCTTCATGGCCCTCTGCTGGACCCGTTCCATTAGGTCCATGTTCTTTCTATGATGAGGACTCCAGAGCTGGACACAGGGCTCCAGGTGGGGTCTCACCAGAGCAGAGCAGAGGGACAGAATCCCCTCCCTGGCCCTGCTGGCCACGCTGCTTTTGATGCAGCCCAGGATGGGGTTGGCTTTCTGGGCTGCCAGTGCACACTGCCGGCTCATGGTGAGCTTCTCACCCACCATCACTCCCAAGTCCTTCTCCTCAGGGCTGCTCTCCAGCCATTCTCCACCCAACCTGTGTTAGTGCTTGGCATTGCCACATCCCAGGGGCAGGACCCTGCACTTGGCTTGGTATAACTTCATGCCATTTGCAGTAGCCCACCTCATGAAGTCACTGCAGAATTGCAGAAGTCACTGCACTTATTGTCACTGCAGAAGAATCCCTCAGACAGGCAGCAGATACTTCAAGCACTGCCATGATGGTACTACATGGTGGCCTGCTTAAGACTTGGCCAACCCACCTGCATTGGGGAACTGAAACTTCTACATGAGGGCCTGACCTATACATCTAACCAGCTGAGAGAGAGTCTTATGAAGGCACACAGGGAGAGATCACACCAGCCCACCTAAGTTTCACTGCCTCACCTCCCTCACGATGAAAGCAGTGTAGACACATGCTCAAAAACCAGCCTGCCACCTAAATTTAAGACACACTTGCGTGTTGGAGTTACGTAGGAGAGGTCACTCACTGCTTTTCATGCAGCCAGTAAATTTCAAAACAAACTAACAAGAGCAAAAAGCAGCTTCCACCAACAGCCTGATTTGCAGCTCATTGTTTGTACAGGAAGGTGTTGAGATCAGTCTCCTTTTGGAGGCAGGCAGCAAAAGCAACAAAAAGAGTTGTGGATCCACCTCAAGGAAGTCTGGAGATCTGAAACCATGAGGATACCAGATGAAGCTTTATGGCTTTAGATGCATTAATAATTTAGGACAATTGATCCTGGCATTTCTGTTCCAGCTGATTATTGTATTATTTAAACTTCTTTGTGTTCTGGGTTTCAGCTGCCTCCCTCCCCTCTGGGAGCTGCAGACTGCAATTCGCTTTGCATTATTCTGCCTTTTGCATCAGAATTGCCTGAGAAATGAAAACAAATGGAAGGAAATAAACATAAAAGCCACAAGGACCTAGCTTATGATTCTTTTATAATTCAATATTTAATCCTGTGAGGTATTCTGGGCAGTCTGCAATAGATAGTATGTCACAAAACAAACCACTCACTCCATCCCAATCTTTGGCTTTCCAAAGAAAAGTACTTTTAAAAACTGATGGATTTTTCAAGTTTGTAGGTATTGACTGCAGGCTTATTGCAGCGTCTTTACTTCTGGGCTCCAAGAAACATCGACTTCTGTAAGTCAGTGAGTTGGTTACACAGCTAATTATAACAGAACAAATGAAGTGACAGTCCCTTCCTGGCCTGTGTGCACAGAACTGACACAAACCTCTGAGCTGTGGTCTCGGATTTAAGCAGCGGGCAGAGAAGAACAAGGTATCCCCCAAGCGCTGCTTACGTCCAGGCCACTGACCAACGTCATGTGCTAGAATTTTTCTGAGAGACAGCAAAGCATCTTTTGATTTAATTTTCAACGTGCCCTGACTTCATGAAGGACCAAATTTCATTAATCTCACTCACACTGAATGGGATCATAGAATCATTCAGGCTGGAAAAGACACGTGGGATCATTCATTCCAACTATCAGCCCCACTCTACAAAGCCCTCCCCTACACCAGATCCCCCAACACCACAGCTCATCCACTCTGAAACACAGTCAGGGATGGGGACTCCACCCCCTCCCTGGGCAGCCCAGTCCAGGCTCTGACCACTCTTGCTGGGATATGGCTTGCATAAAGAATAGTGTGACCAGCAGAAGTAGGGAGGTGATTGTCCCCCTGTACTCAGCACTGGTGAGGCCACACCTTGAGTATTGTGTCCAGTTCTGGGCACCTCAGCACAAGAGAGATATCGAGGTGCTGGAGCGAGTACAGAGGAGGGCAACAAAGCTGGTGAGAGGCCTGGAGAACAAGGCTTATGAGGATCGATTGAGGGAGTTGGGGTNACTCAAGGTGTGGCCTCACCAGTGCTGAGCACAGGGGGACAATCACCTCCCTACTGCTGCTGGTCACACCATTTTTTATGCAAGCCAGGATGCCCTTGGCCTTCTTGGCCACCTGGGCACACTGCTGGCTCATATCCAGCCGCTTGTCACCCAGCACCTCCAGGTCCTTTTCTGCCAGGCAGCTCCAGCCACACTGCCCCAAGCCTGTACCTTAGTTTCCCTTGCACTCACAGTAACGGCTGTACTTGCCCTGTCCCACCAGGCCAACCAAACATGATTAAAAAAAGCATTAATGAGGAACAGATTGTGCAAAATTTAGTTATGTCTTGGTAGTTCTATGCCATCATGGGCAGCTGAATCCCATCCAGGTCAGTCCCTTTGTGGTCAAAGCCCTTAGCAGAGAAAGGAATAATCACATGTGCAGCAGCAGAGAGAAAATCCAGCAGAGAGACTCTCCCTAACCAAAGATGGGTGTTTCCTCTTGGAATCTCAAGTGGCCTCAGCTGCTCCTTGTGTGTGTGTGTGTGTCATGGGGGGGGTCATATGTTTATTTAGGTATGCTCCATATCATATGTTTTTTCAGCTACTCATAAACAGCTTCTACTTAGCACAGCAGTTAGCACACTGCTTCTTGCCAAGGTGCTGGAGAAGAGGCAGAGCACACAGACCGACAGACTCCCGAAACAGCACAGACACCCAGCCCTTCCCCACTGACCGCAGAGAAACGAGCGTTTCACATCATCCCCCTGAGTTTGGTATTCAATTTTTAATTAATTTCATGCTTTCCTCTGGGTGCTGTGATCAGGCATTATCACAATGTAACTCCTAACACTTTCAGACAAATTGATAAAACGTTTTAGCGTGGATACAAGTTTAAAATAAACTCATAGATCCGTCGTCACAACAAATTAGGAAACTGCTATCAAAAACAAAACCAAATGTGGTTTTCAAACACCTAACAATGTAATCAGAGTGGATAGGATAAGAGAATTTTTTAGTAACTAGAAGCTCTGCCAGACCACAGGTCCTCAGGATCGCTGCGATCCTCAGTTCGGTAGGCTCTGACAAGGTGGGCGGGGAAGAAGATAAACTCTTTTACGACACCTCCTAAAACCTTAATACTAGCAATTTGAAATCTCTTCTCCCAAATTATCCACTAGATAATTTACTTCCAGAAATTAAACTCCTCCAGATTACCCCCAAACGTACGGTGCCTCAAAAACGGCGTGTCAGCTCCGACGCACGCTCCGTGTCCAGAGGGGTGAAATACCCGGCCTTTAAAAACCCCATCTGTATCTCTACAAAAAAGTGTAAGTTTCAGCAGCACTGTCTGTATTTGGAAGCTTAAAAGGATACAGCGATGTGAAAGTGTTCTTGTCCGAGTCTGCCATGAAGAAGAATCCTGCACCCGCTCCCCCATAGCCTCTTGTCATTTATGGTATCTCCTTAGAGTCCCAAAGACCAGCCTCACGTAGCCCAGTGTCCCCCAGATTTAGGCAAAGAGGAAGAAGCCACACACTGCACACTCAGCAACGTCCTATTTACGCTTTTTTCATCCCAAAGAAGCCTTTGGAGATGGAGGGAAACCAAGCAGAGAGCTCCCATACGGCAACCAACGTTGGGGAGGCATATGCACAACACACCAACTTTCTGTTGAAGGGATTCTTTTAAATAAGGCTTTTGGAGCTATATTTGAAAACTAGGAAATTCAGGGTGGTTACTACCTTTTGTTACTCAATTTTATTTGGGGGATTAGTATTTAAGGGCAATAGTTTTCACAATCAGAAGGAAAGGCAGTTTTCTGTGACACAATGCTTATACAATGTACATCTTGATAAAAGATTTCCTAAATTGTTTTTTATTCTTCCTAAGGCAAAAATTCTTCCAGAAGCCTGCCTGCTCTGTGATACCAATTATCCTGCTGTAGCCCAGCTCGCAATCACTCTCCAGAAAGGATCTTTTTATCCAGTTTCAGCTGTTTGGTTTTATCCAGTTTCAGCTATTCAGAGAAATGTTTTATTGAGTTTACAAATAAGGACTCTCGATATTCTATTTCCATTTCCCTTTCTGTAGCATAAATCATATGGCCTAAGCATGTCATTATGACTCTAATTTCCGTGATGCAACATGACAGTTAAGATGTACTGTGGTAATTTGTGAGTGCTTTCAGTATTATTGTAGTATCAAAAATTTATATGGTTCAGTTATTAAGGCAAATTGCTTTATTCATACGGAGATATCTGACAGTAACCACAAAGGACCTCCAAATTACACTGAAAAAAAAAGTATATATATCTTCCACATTCAAATCATTTGTGCACATTCTTACCATTATTTTGCTCACTGAATAGAAGCAGGATGAAATGCTGGCTGTGAAAGTATCAGTTCGTATCTGTGGGAAGATCAGGGAAGAATCTCTCTCCCTCGCCCGGCTGAATGAGCCTGACTACCTTTAACAATTTATAGCCATGAACAGGATGCCCAATTCTTTGGAATGATGCTATTGAGTTTCAACATGCTCACTTACCTTCTGTCACGTTGATTTTCAGCCAGCAGGAAGAAAATAAATAAATAAGAGGTTGACTAGCCTGAGGAGAGTACAGAGGAAAATGTGCTCAAGTGTATTAAGGCGAGCATCTCTGATTCAGTCCTCAGTTCTACTCTCTGGGGAAAAACAACCATAAATGAGACTTCCATGAAGGTATTGTGTGTGATAGCAGAACGTCTAGTGGTGAGAAGCCTGACAGTCAGACCACTAAAGCATCCAACCAAGCCTTTAGAAAGCAAAGGATTGGTATTAACCTGCAGGTCATGAGGATACACGTCGATGTGCACATGGGCACAGGCAGACTTGGATAAACTTCTGCATCAGAACCAGCATAAAGCTCCCAATGGTATTTTCTGAGCTCCAGGGCAGAGAGCTCCACACACACACACACAAGTTTCTTGCCAACCATTCAAGTTTTGTAACACACCCCCACAACATCTGACACACAACTCGCATCTCTGCAAAGCAGACGAGGGAACTGGTTTCCAAAGCCGAGGACGGGGTGGGAAGAGAACAGGACGAGCTGAACCACACATCAGCTAATTCATTCAAAAAAACCAACGCTGCAAACTCTATAGGCTTCTGTAACGACAGCAGGAGCCTGAAAAGGCCTCAAAGATACTTACTCAACGTTCCCTACTTGACTTCTTGCCTCCCAAGGATACTCCATACCCCTCGTTCCTTTCGGCTGGCAATTTCTCTGGTCAAATTGCCACCCAACTTAACCCTCCCTCAGTTCTCCTCCCCTTCAAAGCCTTACTGCTTTTCCCAATAAATCCATTTAGCCTTTAGGCAAGTACCCCCAAAGTACTTACTTTGTTGCCCAAGTAGGAACTGGGTGCACTCCAGTAGTACATCTCTGGCAGTACTTTTCGCGCAGCCGCGTTGCTGATGCTAAACTGCTGCTGCCCATTGAATCTCTTGAGCTTTGGGGCAACTCTGATGAGACCCGGTAAGTCAGTCAGATACCAGCCATTCATGTCTTCTATCTATAATGAAAACACCAAACCACCAAAACCCCCACATTAAAATGGCAATCAGGACATCAGTCACTTCAACAGTCTCAGCCTCTCGTTCTAGGGCTGATGGTTGGACTCGATGACCCCAAGGGTCTCCTCCAACCAAAATGATTCTGTGATTCTATGATTCCATTTTTTAAAGAACCACTTGGGTCTATATGATTAATGGCATTTTAGAAACAAAGGAAACAGCAAATTCATACCAGCACAAATTTCTCTTACTGTACATGACTGGGATTTATAACTTGTGAGTAGTTTGAAGTAAATGTAAGCATTTGCCTCCTCTGCTTTATATGGTCCAGAGCGAGCAGGAAATTCTGCTGTACCACATGTATGCTGCATGCATAAGAACATCTCCAAATATCATACAAGTTTTCAATAAATAATATCAGTCAGGGAGGGTACAGAGGATGAGCTGACAAATCGATACCCATTCTCTGATTTTGTATGATTTATAATAATTTGCAATTCTAAAGCCGAACAACATATAAATTTAAATATACTTTTTTTAGAAAGCCGTAGCAAAGCTGGAAAGCACCAGAAGTTGGATTTCTGCAACCCCATAGCTAGAAGTGAATCATCAGAGAAGAGCAGAGTGCTCACACACAGAAGGGCTTCTGGAGCCTGGATACAAGCAGAACAATAAATTAGCTCAGCCGTGGGATGGAACAGTTTTTCAGCTGCTGGCATGGAAATGAGCACACGAGGCATATACCATTTTATATGCAGACTCTCAGCACGCCAATACAGCCAAACCAGGCAGCTCCTACACCTGGGACATGTTTCCAAAACTCAGTCGACAGACGTGACTACATAGTTTACATCATAGAATCCCAGAATCTCAGGGACTGGAAGGGACCTTGAAAGCTCCTCCAGTCCAATCCCCTGCCGGAGCAGGAACACCCAGAGCAGGTCACACAGGAACGCCTCCAGGCGGGTTTGGGATGTCTCCAGAGAAGGAGACTCCACCACCTCCCTGGGCAGCCCCTGCCAGGGTTCCCTCACCCTCACCAGGAAGAAGTTTTTCCTCATATTCAAGTGGAACCTCCTCTGTTCCAGCTTGCACCCATTGCCCCTTGTCCTGTCATTGGATGTCACTGAGAAGAGCCTGGTTCCATCCTCCTGACACTCACCCTTTGCATATTGATAACCATTCATGAGGTCCCCCCTCAGTGTCCTCTTCTCCAAGCTCAAGAGACCCAGCTCCCTCAGCCTTTCCTCCTAGGGGAGATGCTCCACTCCCTTCATCATCTTGGTAGCCCTGCCCTGGACTCTCTCCAGCAGTTCCCTGTCCTTCTGGAACTGAGGGGCCCAGCACTGGACACAATACTCCAGATGGGGTCTCACCAGGGCAGAGGAGAGGGGGAGGAGAACCTCTCTCGCCCTACTAACCAGGCCCTTCTAATAGACCCCAGGATGCCATTGGCCTTCTTGGCCATGAGGGCACAGTGCTGGCTCATGGGCATCCTGCTGCCCACCAGGATCCCCAGGTCCCTTTCCCCTACTCTGCTCTCCAACAGGTCATTTCCCAACCTCTACTGGTACCTGGGTTTGTTCTTGCCCAGATGCCAGACTCTACCCTTGCCCTTGTTCTAGTTCATTCAATTTCTCCCCACCCAACTCTCCAGCCTCTCCAGGTCATCCGTTATAGTGGAACCAGCGCCTCAGCTTAGAGAACTATCTTGAAGATTAGGGTACATTTGCAGGATAAAGACATTTTTCTCCAGCACAAATAAGAGCAGCAGGTTCACCTCCCGCTCGTACCTTCCCTAGGAATGCAGCAGGCACGGGAAATTCACACTAAATGCCCCCCGTGGAGCATCCCTTTTTCTTACATAAGCTCTGTGCTTAAAACTGTCAAAATTATTAAATATTTCATTTAATAATGACCTGGAAAAGAGGCTGCCCTATGGATATATTGTGTTTGACTCGGGACTGGTCACGTACACACGTTCCAGGACTGGGTTTAGGCCCATGGATCCATTTTTGACTGTTCTGACTTCTCTCGTGCTTCTCGCTCTTCAACCGTGCTTTTTCAGAGCTTTCTCACAATGGAGAGAAATGAAGCTTACAAGCATTTTCTTTTGGATAAATGAAAAATATATGGAGCATGAAAGAACAGGCATGATTTTATAAGATGCACTCTGGTGACAACAGACAGTGACAACACACAGGAGCACAAAAACCAATGACATGGATTGATGCGGCGCGATTTGACTTACATTTCCGTAGGTAAGGTGAGAGGGGGTGCAGACCTCTGTTTTCCCAGAGCAGAAACATTCCTCACAGCCTTTGGGGTTATTTTGCTGCAGATTGAAGAAACCTGCTTTGCAGCGATCACAGTTTTCTCCTTCAACATGTTCCTGGAAACACACATTAGAGTATTATGGCTTCAATTAGAACTGGGGGTCCCCAGCTTTATACTCTGCACGTAACTCACAGGGCACAGAATTTGACTATCCTTAAGATTTTCACTTTTTCTTCCACAGGACTCACAGAATCTCAGGGATTGGAAGAGACCTTGAAAGCTCCTCCAGTCCCATCCCCCTGCTGGAGCAGGAACACCCAGAGCAGGTCACACAGGAACGCCTCCAGGAGGGTTTGGAATGGCCACACCTGAGTTTGGGGAGCAATCTGATTTCTCTCCTTGACACTTGGAACTGGCAAAGGGGAAGGCAGGACAGGAGGCAACGTGGCAGCACCAACAACTGTGGGTTGGGGACGTGGCTGCTAAAACCCGTGCACACCCAACCACAGGTAGGTAGGATGAGCTGTACCCATCATTCAGGTTCTCAGTGTTCTGTCATTCATAGCTGAATTCAGGCTAAATCATAGAATCATAGAATCATTCAGGTTGGAAGAGACCCTTGGGATCATCCAGTCCAACCATCAGCCCCACTCTACAAGTTTTCCCCTACACCAGATCCCTCAACACCACATCTAATCT
>VZTM01006556.1:2606-17019 GCA_013400555.1 Jacana jacana | reverse complement strand
CTCTCTACAACTGCTTGAAAGGGCATTGGAGAGAGGTTGGTGCTGGTCTCTTCTCACAGGTAATTAGTGATAGAAGGAGAGGGAATGGCTGTAAGCTCCAGCAGGGTAGGGTTAGGCTGGACACGCGTCTTCTCTTTTTTACCATGAGGTGACAAGAGAACAGGCCTTTACCCCTTTAGCTCTGAAGTAACCATCAACGCAGGTCTCACAGTTGATGCCGCTGGTGTGGCCTGTGCAGTTCACACACACTCCGCCCCCGGCGTACTCTCCGTGGATATTCAAACTCTGGTTTCTGTCTGCCACGTCCTGGTCGTAGTAACACTCCTCAGCCTTCCCATGGCAGTTGCAGGCTGGAAGAGAAGGAACTGTGTTAGCGATCGCTTCCTGGAGGGAGATGCCACACTCTCATTAAGGTCGTTGGTGCGGCACACATTGGAACCAACAGCACATCCAAGCATCAGTTTTAATACTCCAGCTGGGAAAAGCTATGTGGTCCCATCACCAACACAGCCTGAAACTCTGTATATTGAATCACAGACTCATAGAATCATTTGGTTGGAAGAGACCCTTGGGATCATCAAGTCCAACCATCAGCCCCACTCTACAAAGGTCTCCCCCACACCACATCCCCCAACACAACATCTCATCCACTCTAAAACACAGTCAGGGGTGGGAACTCCACCCCCTCCCTGGGCAGCCCAGTCCAGGCTCTGACCACTCTTGCTGGGAAGAATTCTTGCCTCATGGCCAGCCTAACCCTACCCTGCTGCAGCTTGCAGCCATTCCCTCTCCTTCTAGCGCTCATTGCCCGTGAGAAGAGACCAGCACCAACCTCTCTGCAATGCCCTTTCAAGCAGTTGTAGAGAGGGATGAGTAGAGAGTGAATAAATCCTATGGATTTATTCTCCAGGCCCTTCCCCAGCTCCGTGTCCCTCCTCTGTACTCGCTCCAGCCCCTCCAGATCTCTCTTGTGCTGAGGTGCCCAGAACTGGACACAAGACTCAATGGGTGGCCTCACCAGTGCTGAGCACAGGGGGACAATCACCTCCCTGCTTCTGCTGGTAAATATTGGTATTTTTTCCTTTATTTTTTGTCTGGGAGAGTATGGAAGTTGACAAATACAGCCTAATTATTTTTTGTATTTTGTTTTAGTGTGTTTTTTTCTTCTTTTTAAATTGATGGTCTGGACACCTTTGGTGGTTGCACACACATATGTGTGGTAGTTCATGAAAAGGTCAGCTAATTTAAAATACAAGAGGAATTATAAGGAAAGCAGTAGAATGGAATTTGTAAATGAAAATAATTTCCATGAAAGCTGAAAGACATCCTGCAAACACTTCATTTCTGCTATTGCACATAAGAACTGGGTCAGAACAATGAGATTCCTAATCTTTAGAAGTTCAGATTTGAACTCTTCAGCTTCAGGTCCACCCTCAGGAGAGCTAATCTAATAATCTGTGGCTGTGGAAATGAGGCAGCTCGCTCTCTCCCTTCCCCTGGGGTATTAAAGCATTCATTTCCACACAAAGAGAAATTCAAAGCCCGTCAACATGGCAGGGAGTCGTTCTCCTCCCATCCGAGCCCTGGCCCAGGGAACAGCTTCCCCCAGGAAAGCACAGTTCACTCAGGGCTGAAGAGGGCATAAGGAGCGACGCTTCAAAATTCATCATGGAAATAAGCATACCCTGGTTTCATCCCCAAAGGCATTCCCAGCACAGGCACTGAAACAAAGACCCCTGTGGCCAAAGTTTAAGGACACCAATAAGCAATTATTACTTTTAATGTGGGCATACCCAGTCCTTCATCTTCAGCTACTTACAGTAAAACCCTGGCTGCAATCCTACCACTGAATAATCACGTACAGGAAACGGGGCACGAGTATTATTATGGTCAGAAATGTAAGCAGTAAGTGGCCTTTGGAAGTAAGATGGTCCAGTTCAGTTAGAAGTATCCTCACTTCACTACATCTGGAAACAGAATTTCCACCCTGTGGAAGGTGGTATTTCAAGGTATGTTTTCACCCCATGTTGGAAAACTAGATATATTGATTTTTCCATTAAAAAAATCAGAAACTCAAACTGCATTTAAAAATGTAAAATAAATGTAAATGTAAAAATATTTTGTTTCAGCAAGGTTGAAGGTTAGACTGTACAAAAGTGTCATTGAAACAAACACACACCCTTCAAGCTCAATATAATGAAAAACACATTCTTTTTTTTTTTCTTTACTCAACAGGAAACAGTCCTGGTATTTGATCAAAACAAACCCACCACGATTATAGAAAGCAAAGAAGTAAAAATGACTTTTTATCCAGTATTTCCCCGATCCCAGCATGCCAGAGTAAAAGATTTTGAGTTGAATAAAATCATGAATCTTCATGTAATTGCTCTGTTGAGTTTTTTCACAGAATCCCAGAATCTCAGGGATTGGAAGGGACCTTGAAAGCTCCTCCAGTCCAATCCCCTGCTGGAGCAGGAACACCCAGAGCAGGTCACACAGGAACGCCTCCAGGAGGGTTTGGGATGTCTCCAGAGAAGGAGACTCCACCACCTCCCTGGGCAGCCCCTGCCAGGGTTCCCTCACCCTCACCCTGAAGAAGTTCTTCCTCATATTTCAGTGGAACCTCCTCTGTTCCAGCTTGCACCCATTGCCCCTTGTCCTGTCATTGGATGTCACTGAGAAGAGCCTGGCTCCATCCTCCTGACACTCACCCTTTCCATATTGATAAACATTCATGAGGTCACCATTTTTTGACCCAGCCGAAGTGAACAAGGACTGATGCATGAACAGATGTGGCTATGAACAATATTCTTTGTGAAATCCTGTAGGATCTGACCAGTTTTCACCAGACCCCTGCAAAAAAACCCCTCTTCTGCACCCGCTTTCCACTCACCTTCGCATTCGTGCTTAACCAGGAAAGTGCCCGCGTGCCACGGCCGCTGATTGAAACCGGGACAACACCGGTCGCACGTCTCCCCGCACGTGTTGTGCTCACACTGGCAGATGGATTTCTGATTTGGAAGGAAAACACATATTTAGAGGATGTGATGATCTGAGGAATCCGTCCGTGTACGTAACCCGCGGTCTGGTTCGAGTTATGAAGACACTGGGGAGGGCTGTATCCTCTAATTCCTCTATTTGTCTTTCCTCATTCATGTACCCTCCACTCACCAAGGGAGAGACATCCTCTGTCTATTTGTCTTTCCTCATTCATGTACCCTCCACTCACGATGGGAGAGACAAAGGAGTGTGTCTCTCTCTGCAGCTCTGATGTAAGAAAACAGCCCTGGTGCAAAGGAAGAGCTTTGGCCAGGAATCTAAGAAGGGGATGAGATTTTTTAACTTTAGCATTGATTTTTTACTGGATGAGTCATTCCACCATGTAACCTTCTAACTGTGCAACTAACTCTACGTGAGGGATGGTGGAACTAACAGGAGATGTGAGCAGGACCATCCTTTGAGTGAGATCTCTTCAGTCCCAGCAGGAAAATGTTGCTGTAGGGAACACCCCAATTCTCTGAGCCACAGAAGCAGATTGGAAACGATAAAAAAAAGGGTAGTTTGGAGAAATTAGGAGCAAAAATTGCCTTCCCAGTAATTGTTCAGTGGTCCTTTGTGGTCCTTGGGAAGCCACCCAAGGTCAAACCAGCAAGCTAAACCTGGAGAAATTCTACAGCTCATGGGAGAACATTTAAATCTCACAAAACAAGGTCAAGTTAAGGAATACTGAAGAAAAGCAAGGCAGGAAATTCAAGCAAGTTTATTCTCTGTAATGCTGGGGGAAAGATTCCTTGTGCCAGCAACCAGAGTGGTGATGTTGATAACACCAAGACCCCCTGTTCTGGTACAGCCCAGTCTAAAGAGTTTTCCTGGAGAGATAAACCAAATATGCCGAATCTCCCAGGGCTTGGGTTGGGTCACTATCTTCTATACTGGTCAGACAACAGCTACACATTTGTCATCCTGCAAAACAAGACACTACACTTGTCAAAAAACCTTTATTTATCTGAAGTATGAATTAATTGGATTAAGGGCACTTATTTTCCAAGGTAGGTCCAACCCCAACAGATGGCACTGAGACACCACCACAGTTCAACACCTAAGGCCACCTCAGACAATAGCTCAGGCCTGGAAGGGGTAAACCAAGGAGTTTGTAACATCTTGGCAAGGCCCCATGGAAACTGCTTAAGCTGTAAATGCCTTCTCTCTAAGATTCCTTCCAGGGATTGTTGGTCAGCTGTTGTTTGGGTTTGGTTTCTTTCATCACTTCCTACACAATGGTTTAAAGTCATGGAGAATCAGAGAATCATTCAGGTTGGAAGAGACCCCTGGGATCATCCAGCCCAACCATCAGCCCCACTCTACACAGTTCTCCCCTACACCAGATCCCTCAACACCACATCTCATCCACTCTGAAACACAGTCAGGGATGGGGACTCCCCCCCCTCCCTGGGCAGCTGATTCCACTGACTGACCACTCTCTCTGGGAAAAACTTTTTCCTCATGGCCAGCCTAACCCTACCCTGCTGCAGCTTGCAGCCATTCCCTCTCCTTCTATCGCTCATTGCCCGTGAGAAGAGACCAGCACCAACCTCTCTGCAATGCCCTGTCAAGCAGTTGTAGAGAGGGATGAGGTCTCCCCTCAGCCTCCTCTTCCTCACACTAAACAGTCCCAATGTACAAAACAGTCCAAATGTACAATCAAGATTTTGGGGTTAAATCCTACAGAGCTCCTACTTAAGTGAACATTCAGCAGGTGAGAGATCCCACACCGAGGCACACCAGTAATACCAGTAGATTGGGAATTCTATATTACTGATAAGAGCCTGCCTGTGTACAGATTCCAACCCTCACCACCAACCTGTATTTCTGCATTTCAGTTGCAGGGGTTCTGTGTCCACTGACAGCATAAAAAGAAGAAATTATAAAAAGCTCACGATTTTCTTGACAGATGACTCAATTAACATTTCCTACACCGTAAATGCACCATCCCAGAGCCATCATTTGTTTGTGAGTACCAATTAAATATTTGGCAGCCATGTAGGAAACACCCTGATTAATATCACCAAGAAAAAGGCAGACTGACTCTTGGTGCTCACCTCCACAGCTACATAAGGTAACCCAAATTTCTGCTTTTCCTAGGAAAATTTCAGCACAGACTGGATTACCTGAATCCCATTCTTCAGTTTTGGAAAAAACCTCCGCCCACCCTCTAAAAATGTTAATTGTTCTGGTCGCCAGCACTGTTGCATCCTGGCACTGGGTTCTTCTGGGTGAGGAGCAGACATGAATTCACACAACTCGGAGGAATATCAAGTTAGTTTTTTCCTCATGTTCCTCCTAGGGTAAAAGCAAATTAAAAATAAGAAAAAAAATTAAGTAAGAAAAGAAAGAAAATACGTACATTGGTCGCCGGATCCAGCGGACAAGCCTTCGCGTGGCCTGAGCAGATGCACATGCCTCCAACAGAGATGTCTTTGATGGAATAGTAATACTGGAAGACAAAACAGAAATTGAATTGCTAAATGGATTGTAAAACGCAGGTGCCAAGCTGCAGAATTCATTCCCGGTGACAAAACTGTCAGGTCCTCTTTTATTTCCTTTTTGATCTATTACAAATACAGCAGACAGTGTAATAATCTGAGCTGCATCCCCATCAGCAGATCCAGGCTGGGCGAAAGAAAAGAGTATAAATTGGCAAAGTTCCATTTGTTTGAAGTCACGGGAGCCACGTCGATTTCTACCCAGCGCACCCCACAGCGGAGCAGGGGAGAAGGCTATCTGCTATTTCATCAAAAGGCAAACACTAGACAATTTATTTCCTTCAGAAAAGAGGAAAAATGAAAAAGCCAGAGGAGGGGGAGGAGAGAAAGGCGAGAAGGAAAACTGAGAGAGAAACATTCCTGTTCCCCTTCGCTGGGGCTTGGTCGGGCGATCACTGGACTGAGGACAGAAGCACTGGGTTTTGCTACTGGCCTTTTGAATGACTGTGGAACTGAGATTTAATAACTTCAGTAACTTTGGGCTTGTTGCTCTGCCATTTGACCATTTCTGATTATTCTTTGGTGGGAATTAATAGCCCTTGCCAGAAAGAAGGATGGAAAGGTATTTATGACCAGGTATCATGACATCTGTGAAAAGATGGGATAAACACCAGGATTTTGACAAACAACAGGTACTCACCATCTCCCAAAAGGCAGGTACAGCTTTCACAGGCCCCAGAGAAGTTGTACATGTGCATTTCTGCTGTCTTGCCAGAACTTACCCTCCGGGTAACGATGGGATCGATTTCGTTCGGGTCTTTGTGGGCGAACATCATCAGGTCAGCGTTTAGTGTCCGGATCCTCTGGAATCTCAGGCGAATGAAGCGGGCAGAGGTGAATTCCAGTAACTCTCGTGAAGNCCAACCTCTCTGCAATGTCCTTTCAAGCAGTCTTGGACACAACACTCAAGGTGTGGCCTCACCAGTGCTGAGCACAGGGGGACAAACACCTCCCTACTTCTGCTGGTCACACTGTTTCTGATACAAGCCAGGATGCCCTTGGCCTTCTTGGCCACCTGGGCACACTGCTGGCTCATGGTCAGCCCCTTGTCACCCAGCACCCCCAGGTCCTTTTCTGCCAGGCAGCTCCAGCCACACTGCCCCAAGCCTGTAGCCATCCATGGGGTTGGTGTGGCCCAAGGGCAGGACCTGGCACTTGGCCTCGTTGAAGCCCATGCCATTAACATTGTCCCATCTACCTAGTCTGTCCCAGTCCCTCTGTAGAGCATCCCTGCCCTCGTGCAGATCAACACTCCCACCCAACTTAGTGTCATCTGCAAACTCACTGATGGTGCTCTCTATATCCCTCTCCCCACAATAAATATTCCATGTACTCATGGACTCCAGGTATAGAGAGGCTTTACAGTAAAAAAGCTTTGAGCAAAAGAAATTAATCAGCTACAGAAAGATTGTGGCACCAACCACATCCTCGTACTGAGGCCCTACGGTAAGTGTCCGTGCTGCAGACAACCCATTCCTTCTCCTAGAGTCTAAAATTGGTAGTCTCAATTTAGTGGATGACCAAAAGGCTCAAAAATTTTCAATGAAAGCAGAGGATGGCTGGAATGGGACTCAGAATACGAGGATGAGTTTGTGTTTTCTAAAGCCTGTATGAGGTACCTTTAGAACCACCACAAGCTACAGGAGCTGGGTGAGACACAATAAGCATTCATAAGCATCTCCCCATTCTCCACCTCTTTAAACAACACATCAGTTCCTTTCAATCTTGTACTCAGCAAGTTGAAGCAATTCCCTGGGTTTCAAATGTTTTCACCTTGTCCCTAAGGCAGGTCTTCATCATCTCTGAGAACTTCTCTTCACCGTTTGTTTTGCTGAGGGCACTACCAATCTGAGGGCACTACCAATGCTGAGGGCACTTGGTGACTCCTGTACCAAGGAGCTCCTGTACCAAAGGTGTTACCAATCTCTGCTGGGTGACTCCTGTACCAAGAGCTCCTGTACCAAAGGTGCTACCAATCTCTGCTTGGTGACTCCTGTACCAAGAGCTCCTGTACCAAAGGTGCCATACCAATCTCTGCTTGGTGACTCCTCTACCAAAAGCTCCTGTACCAAAGGTGCCACCAATCTCTGCTTGGTGACTCCTGTACCAAGAGCTCCTGTACCAAAGGTGCCACCAATCTCTGCTTGGTGACTCCTGTACCAAGGAGCTCCTGTACCAAAGGTTCTACCAATCTCTGCTTGGTGACTCCTGTAAAGCTTGTCCCCAATTCTCCCCCTGCCCACCCTAAACTCTGGAAATCTTCTAGGGGTGTGGCCCCTGTGGCTCTTCCACAAAGAGACCTTCTGACCCCAGTTGCAGCATCAAGGGCAAGGCACCAGGAATAAGCAACCTTCTTCCCATCCTTTCCCCGTTTAGCCAACCATGGCATTCGTTAGCTGTGCATCAACACAATAAAACACGTGGGCGGCTACAGAACTGTTCTTGGAGAAGGCCTACAGGAAGAAGAAGAAGGATGGCAGGTAGAGCAAAACATTGTTAATGAGCACCTAGGGGGAGGGAGGAAAGAAACCATTCATTTTCCCGTATTCTGAAGCGTTACATTTTAATTGGGGTGGTTTTATTCCAGGCTGGTACACTGAAAGAATGTCCATCCGCGGAGCCGAACGTGTGGAACGTGAAAGAGAGTTCTCTATCCCTTGCCATCACCGCGTCGTGCACCTTACCTGGGTGCTGGGAGTGCGTGCTCAGGCCGCCCAGGCATTTGCTGTCATTAAATGTGATCATATTTATCACTGTTTTAGGCAAAAAGCTGCCTGCCCACTGCCAGCTGGCGCTCACTCCGCAGGGGAAGGAGATGGCAGATCTACTGCTCCCAACAAAGCCGTAGCTCTTCCTTCCCCGGAGTTTTCACAGGCGCTGGGAAGAAGGTCGACGGACCAACTGCTGTCTTGCCCTGACTGCATGATGCTATTAACTTCTTTCTTTCCACCACCAACAGGGAAGCCCTCGGCCTCATCATGTCAAGCATCCTCCTCTCTCCACAGGTGCGTGAAATCACAGGGAGCCGCTTTGCCAGGAGCAACTGTCAGTCCTGTCACGCCCGAGTATAAATCAGCACCTCCAGGCTGCCACCAGGTGATCTCCAGGAGTAGGTGACATTGCTACCTCCTCCTGAGATCATACCAACACCCTCACTTGCAGCTCTGACTCAATTTTGCTCCTGACTACAAGTAATTAAATGAAAGGCGACAGTTGGCTGGAAAGAAACAGTATAAAATGCTATGAAGAAGACAGAGTACAAACAGAAGATTATAATAAATCCCCCAGAGGAAGCAAGGAGGGGCTCCTGGATGAGAAACATCTGGATACGAGCAGAGCAAAAACACAGGACCAGAGAGAGCAAACTGTTCCTGTCCCTGGTGAAGAGCAGGAGGAGAACACGTGTGGAGAGCAAACTTCAAAAGAAGCCTGGAGATGGTGGCCATAGGTCCCACGGAAAGGGACAGGTCTTTCCAGGAGAAGCAAGAACATTTTAGCAAGAACACCTGCCTAAAGACTCCTCTGCGTAATATTTACCTGTGAGCAAGGAGATACAGTTGAGTGCTTTTTCACACTCTCATCTCCTTCCTTTAAACAAGGATCCAAGAGATTTCTTTCTTACAGGCATCAAAGGTGGATGGGGTAGAGGTTAAAGTGGCAGAATGCTGACACCTGAGCTTTGACAGTCCAGAAATAAAGAAGAAATAAATGCATCTCAAGTGGAGCTGAAAACACCCCCTGGCTCCCCCTGGAACAGCACCAGCACCACGGCTGGAAGCTGCATGGAAACCCATCTCATCAAAAAGAGGAAAAATTAAGCTTTTGGGCGTGGGGGAGAGAAAGACGTGGGCAAAAGCCCGTGTGTCACAATAAGCCCAGGGAGAGTTTAGGAGTATGAATCACAGCCACAGCTTGACCCCAAATGACACACAGCTCACGGACTGCAGCCATCTTTTGAGTTATGTTTCCATAAAAAGAACAAATTTAGTCACCAAGGGGGCAAACCTCCATCACCTCAGAGTGGCAGCTTTCCAGAATTAAAATGAGAATTAACAAAGTCAGACAAGAGGCACCCTTTCCAGACTAGACTCCCCCTTTCAATAAGTTTCCATGGGTCTATCTGCCGGCAGCACACCTTTTTGGCAGAGCTAAGCCTGTAGAGATGATGACTTCCCTTTATGCTGTCTTTCATGCTTGGGTTTTAATGTTTCACAATTTAATTGTAAAAGGACAAACAAATAATTTCTCCTGAGGACTGAAATGCGGCCGCGTCCTGCGTGGAGCGTGGCACCTGCCCAGATGCCAGAACGACCCCGAGAAGAGGAAATTAAAAGCTGGGTACTTTTATCAAAATGAACCTGAAGGGAACATTTTACACAGGCAAAATTAATTACTCTGAATTATTTTTCCTCTTCTCAACATCTGTGGTGAAATCATTTCATTTCTCCCTCGAAACATTCAGAATCAACTTGAAGAGTGTCCAACTCAGTTGTTCCTACTCCTTGAGAAGAGAATAAGGAAGAAACTAAGAGTACTTGGGGAACATCTGTCATCAATCAGGCATTAACAATAAGGCTTTTAAATAACGTTTTTCAGGAAGTTTAAGCACAAATCACACTTACAAGATTTTCAATACTGCTCTGGCAGTGAGACATCACTGGGGTTTTAGGGAGCACACGCCTCTGTCCTAAGGGGACATTGGGGAAAACGAGTGTTCCCTTCCAAAACATCTAAAGGTTACCACAAAGAAAGCCATGTTCTCACTGTGGGAAATGATTTTGGATGGTATCTGACCAGTGCAATAGTCAGAACTATTCAAGCAAAAGGGAATGATGACCTTTTCCAGCAGATACATTAGCAACTGTATGATCAAAAGGATTATATCACAGAATGGCTGAGGTAGGAAGGGACCTCCCGAGGTCATCTGTCCCAACCCCCTTGCTCGAGCAGGACCACCTAGAGCCAGCTGTCCAGGCCTGTGATCAGATGGCTTTTGAGTACCTCCAAGGACAGAGATGCCACTAACTCCCAAGGAAGCCTGTTCCCGTGCTCAGTCACATTAAACAAGTGGTTCCTGGTCTTCAAATGGAACCTCCTGTGTTTCAGTTTTTGCCCATCACATCTGGTCCCATCACAGGGCACCGCTGAGAAGAGCTCTGTTCTCTTTGCACACTCCCTTCAGGTACTTCCATGCATTGATGAGAACCCCCCGGAACCTCCTCTTCTCCAGGCTGACCATTCCCAGCCCTCAGCTTTTCTTCAAAAGAGAGATGCTCCAGTCTCTTCATCATCTTTGTTGCTCTTCACTGCACTCCCTCCAGTATGTCCACGTCTCTCTTGTACTGAGGACACCAGAAATGGACTCAGCACTCCAGATACGGCTTCACCAGTGCTGACCAGAGGGGAAGGATCAGCCCCCCTTGACCTGCTGGCAATACTTTGGCTAATGCTGCCCAGGTTACCATTTACCTTTGCCACAGGGGCACGTTGCTGGTTCATGTTCAACTTGGTGGCCACCAGGACCCCTGAATCTTTTTCTACCAAGCTGCTTTCCAGGTGGGTGGCCCCCAGCATTTGCTGGCACATGGAGTTGTTCCTCCCCTGATGCAGGACTTTGAACTTCTCCTTGTTGAACTTCACGAGGTTCCCACCAGCCCATTTCACCACTCTGTTGAGGTCCCTTTGGACGGCAGCGTTATCAGCTGCTCCTCCCAGCGTAGCACCATCAGCAAACTTGCTGAGGGTATGCTCTGCCACATCATCCAAACCATTAATGAAGATGGTAAATGGGACTGGACCCAGCAGTATATATTCAATTAGTTTAGTTACCAAGTTGTCTATCTTAAATATTTGGTTTGGAAGCACAACTTCTAAGTTACTGAAAAAATTCACTCTCTTCAACAGAAAGCCAAGAAGGCCAAGGGCATCCTGGCTTGCTTAAAAAATAGTGTGAGCAGCAGCAGCAGGGAGGTGATTGTCCCCCAGTGCTCAGCACTGGTGAGGCCACCCCTTGAGTCTTGTGTCCAGTTCTGGGCACCTCAACACAAGAGAGATCTGGAGGGGCTGGAGCGAGTGCAGAGGAGGGACACGGAGCTGGGGAAGGGCCTGGAGAATAAATCNATGATTCTGTGATTCTATGAAAAGTCCTTTTCTAACACCAAAGCTCTTAGCTAATTCAATGTCCTGTCTCCAAGAGACCAGCAGAAAACACTTAGGAAAAAATGTAAGAAACAAAGCGTTTTGAAAGGGATCCCTCTGATACAATCTCTTCACCAACCAACCAGTCTAAACGCTGCCCAAGCTGCAGAGTGAATCCAAGTCAGTGCCAGTGTCTCCCAACTGGCCTTTGCTCTGCTATTCCTCTGCTCCCTTTTGCCACCAGTATTTTCCTCATCACCACAAACACTTGATCCAACGGGAGGAAATTTGTTTCTTTTAAAAAAAAACAACAAAAACCCTAATAAAAATAACTGGCTTTGGTGGGGTCAGTCAGGGTTTTGTCCTTTTAAACCTGGAACTCAGATCGTGCAACATTTCAGTGAGAGTGCTCCTGGTTTCCATTGGAAGGAACTGGGAGTAGTCAACACCTGATGCACGTTTGAACTTCAGTGTGATGTTAAATCACCTTTTTTTTCAGAGAACTGTTGAGAATGCTACAAGTTCTCTACTCTGAAGATAATTTAGTGCAGCACTAGCCCATCAGCATTCATGCATAATTCTGTTTTTCACTTACCTATAAAAAACCCTTTACTTTGCTTTTAGCAACACTAATCTGCAGCTGGTATCACAAACTGCTAACAGAACAAATCATCTCAAAGTTTGCATCACCAACAAGTGCTGCTGTTACACAGGTTCCTGATTTTCCAGACTGCCCACAAGAAGGAACAACACCAGAATGTCGGCACCACGTCAGCACCAGAAGACTTGTCCAACGAGGCAGCCTGCCTCGTGCGGTACCCAAACCAACCTGCTACAGGTCCTGAAGGCAAGACCAGGGCAGGGATTATCCCCCTGTACTGGGCACTGGTGAGGCCCCACCTCGAGGGCTGTGTCCAGTTTTGGGGCCCTCACCATAAAAAAAAGACATTGAGGGGATGGAGCGAGTCCAGAGAAGGGCAATGGAGCTGGGGAGGGGTCTGGAGCACAAGTCTGGAGAGGAGCAGCTGAGGGTGTTCAGCCTGGAGAAAAGGAGGCTGAGGGGAGACCTTCTCTCTCTCTACAACTCCCTGAAAGGAGGGTGTAGCCAGGGGGGGTCGGTCTCTTCTCCCAAGGAACAGGCGATGGGACAAGAGGAAACGGCCTCAGGTTGCACCAGAGGAGGTTCAGATGGGAGATCAGGAACAATTTCTGCACTGAAAGGGTTCTGAAGCCTTGGAACAGGCTGCCCAGGGCAGGGGTTGAGGCACCATCCCTGGAGGCATTTAGAAGACATGTAGAGGTGGTGCTGAGGGACATGGGTTAGTGATAACTTGGCAGTGCTGGCTTTACAGTTGGACTCGATGACCTTAGAGGTCTTTTCCAACCCAAATGAGTCTCCGGTTGTATGAATCAGCCTGGCACAGGCACCAGGCTTCCAGAGGTGTAGCTTCCTTGCATTCCCAAGGAATGTTTCTTAAAAAACCAGTGTTTAATTCGACACCCCACACTCCCCAGTTCCTGCTTCACCCACTTTAAGCCTTGTGTTCCTTTTCACTAGCCAATGAGAACTATTTCTCCAGCTAACACCCTACTTCGCTTCCCCAGCTCCTCTCCTGGAAATAACGTTCCCAAGGCAGAAACCCTCCCGACAGTCTCTGTCACAAACAAAAACCGATTCAAATCATTAATTTAGGTTTTCAGCAATGACCTTATCTTTCTTGAACGCTCTTTGATCATCTCTCAGCCCACCCGTTCGCTGGCAGCATTCCTGAGTCTGATGTGTTTGAAAGTAAAAAAAGGGGGAAAAAAAGGGTTTATTTCAACTTCACGTTGAATCTTTTTGCATATCTTTAGTGTGGGTTAACATTTCAGTTGCTGGAGCTTATTTCCTTAGGGCTTTTTGCCTTTTGGAGGAAAAGACATAACTTCATTTAATAAATGAAGTTGGTTTATTTTACTATCTATTATCTTTCCTCAGTCCATGGTTTAAGGCTGGGGTGGGATCTCTGGAACCAGTCCTACACCACGCCATGCACGTGTGTGTGTGATGTTTTCTCTGAACAAACCCTGGGCTCCCTGAAATTGTTTTAGCTGTTTCAACATCTTTGCCCTTTTCAAATTTTACTTTGGAAGATTTTCCTCCCCTGAGATGTTGCATTTTGAGATTCTTGTGGTTATTTTCACACAACGGTTGTTCAACAGTTAATATTCCTGACTGGGATGTGTGCCCTGTTTAGGATTAAGTCGTGGGTTCCTTTGCAACCTGCACAAAGAACGTTCAGGTGTTTTAGAACTACTCTTTCCCATTCCCTCCACAGTCTGCCAGGGAAGGCTGATGGGATACTCATAGCCTTCCTTTGGATTTCCACACTTGTGTTTGGGCCATTCCTGGTATCACAGACTTGGGCTGTCTCGATTTGGCTGCTGAACTTTATTTCATAAAGATTTCATACACAATTTTATTTCTGCTTCCTTAATTCTTAAATCCACGGTGTCCCTCAGTCCTTTCTAACCAACTTCTTCTACCTGACACGCCTCTTGTGTCACCTATTCCCAACACCATTTAAAGGCAGGTATTAAATCATAGAATCCTAAAATCACTCAGGTTGGAAGAGATCCATGGGATCATCCAGTCCAACCATCAGCCCCACTCTACAAAGGTCTCCCCTACACCAGATCCCTCAACACCACATCTCATCCACTCTGAAACACAGTCAGGGATGGGGACTCCA
>VZTM01006555.1:0-31328 GCA_013400555.1 Jacana jacana | reverse complement strand
AATAATAATAAAAAAAAAGGCAAAGAAGTAACAATTTAATTGGTTACTGGTATATATCTGAGTATTCTGGATCTTCCTGATACAAGGTTTGCAAAGATGTGTGGTTGTTTTCATGACCACACATCTTTGTTCCTGGGTGATGCATCCTATGCTCTGGATACAGCATGAGCCCATGACAGGGCAGACCTGCAAGAAGAGCATGAGTACAATCCTGCTGTTAGTATGGATAGCAGTGTGACATTTTGGGGTTTGTGGGATTTTTTTGCTTAATACTGCTTCCCTTTGCTCTGGTGACATAAAACTCTCACCTTCACACCTTCCATCTAAATCAAGTTTTCTAAAACTTTGTCCCATGACTTTCTATATATGACAATTTTAATACTTGTTCAATCTGAGAAGGGGAAAAATGGCATAAATCGTTCTTGTCTCTGTTCTCAGTAATGTCAAAAACACGTGCCGCTGACACTGTCAGTTCAAGACTGTTGTTGGAAACATGAAATAAATTGCAAAGGACTAACAGGAACAATTTGCAGAAGGTACATAATCCAAACCTAGACACGTGCACACTCGACTAGGCGGTGGACATATGGTTGAATCTGGAATTACTACAGTTACTTCAAGTAATGGTGAGAATGCACTAGCCACTAATAACAACAGGAAAACACTGAACCCTGTGCACCGCGCTGACAAATTGTTCCCAGTGGTATCTAAGCTATTTCACTCTTGTCATTATAGCCTCTGGCAAAGTCAGGATATTTGAAAAGAGTATGGTGTCTGCAACCTATTAAAGATATTATATGCCTATTTATAGTCCAGTTCCATGAATAGAAAATTCCAACAGAAGAGTGCTTACTATAGAAATTTTGGAATATGGAGCTTTTAAAGGCAGTTGTGTCTAGTTTATGGGCCGGGTATTTACAAAAAAAACAAAGCCACCTTGCTCATTAACCTTTCAGTTCCTCATAGAGTACTTTAAGCACAAGAAAGTGATTGCATTTTGATTTGTAATGCTTCAGTGAAGTGGACCTCTTCTCTGTATGTCTGCATTGTAATAGAACACAGTCTCTAAACAGTTGCATGTGGTTTTGTTCTACCACAATTTAACTGATATGATGATCTTCTAAACTCTTTGAGCTCATGCAATTCAATTGCCTTTTGCCCTGTGCTTTGTTCAGTCCTTTTTATGTTTGCTTTGCAAAGGTATAACACCAGTGATTGAGAAGACCCAACAACTAATAGGCAATGGCAAATTAAGACCGTGATTTATAGAATGCATATTTTGACTTTTGCATGATAAACTGGAAGAAATGACAGCATAAGTATTATATGTCTGTTGCTGTTGAGTATGATGAGCCCAAGGCAGCAAATTATTACTCCCTTAAGAAGATGTCCAAAGTGGGAAAAATAACCTTTATCCCATGCAGTTGGCCCAAAAAATGGGCTGAACCAGCAATCCTTATTTTAGAAGAGTCTATGGGTTAGCAAAAGAGACTGCTTTAAAAGTATTCTGATTCTCAGACGCCAATTAGAATTAATGTGTGTTGGTGCGGATGATGTCCTCATGTGAATCTTTTCATTTTCTTCCAACAGCAATTAAAAAGAACAGATAACATAAAAGGTAAAAGAAAGGTTTTTGCTGTCTGCTAGTTACAGAAAAATAACCCAGATGTTGGATTAAGTCTTTCTTCCGTCAGCCTTCATGAAGGCGTATCCAAATAAACCTAAAATGCAGAGCTTCTTAAAATGGGAAGGTTTTTCATCATCTTGGCAGTTGTGACACACAATCTTAACACACCTGATGAATCCTCATCACTACAAAAGCTTCAAGCACAGTGGCATTTTGCTCTTTATGCTTAAGATCATGACTACAGTGTTTGGTGAGTGCTGCGCATGTACTCGAGGTAAAAAGTTCAGCTACTGATTAAGGTCTGGAGGAAACTTTTTTTCCAATCAGATTAGAAAAGACCTTTGGTTTTCATTTCTTTTTGTATTTAGCTTCGGGTTTTTGTAGTGTGAATTGTCACTGCAAAGGTTGGAGATGTTGGTTCTTTAGTGTCTCCCCTTTGGGCCTACTACTTATGATGTACTACTCTGCGGTAGTACAGCATAACTAAAATGGATTGGTCACACTGTAGCAACTAATCTGTAGAAGAGAGTTCTTGAAGTATTATGATAAAAATGGGATTCTCATAGGCTTATATGAATCACCATGCTGTTTGATACATGTATTTTAAATACATTTTCAGAAAATCTCAATCTGTAGGCCTGCCTGTACTTCTGGACATAATTTTTTGAAGGAACAATAACTGTGTAACAGCATTTTCACTGCTGAATCATGTTTCTGGATTAGGAAACCCCTGTTTTAAATGTAAAAATCTCTAAAGTTATAATCCAAAAGTTGTATCTTTTAATTAAGTTCTAAAGAAAGTAAATAATGGTGTTGTCAGTCTGTCAAGTGACGGGAGAGCTTGAAGAACAGAGCAATTGAATGACTGGTGTGGAGTGATACAGGGAGTTTGTGACACTTGACCACTTGATGCAGCTGTTCATATTCCTGGCTCTTATTGCAAATCTGTCCTTGATTAAGTAGGAGACTATGATGTTTTGAATGTTTCACAGCAATTCAAAGGCAACTTTTAAGAAAAAGCAATTTGATATTCCCAACAAAATTGTTCATCGCATGCACTGTTGTAGACTTCATCAAGGGGACTTTCTTATTCCTTTGGCACTCTCTTTTTGGTAAAAAGTAATTAAGTTCATATGAAGCAAATGGGAAATGGTAGCTTTTCCGCCACAATGAAATGCTGAAATCTGAATGAAGGATGAAGCCTTTAGAATTAGTGGCACATTGCTGTAGTGAACCAAGAGAGTGACCTGCCCTGAAGGAATGGGGAAAAGCAATAACACTCCTGTCCCATCTGTCAGAAAGGTATAGGAGACATTCTTGTTACATAATGGCTGTCCCATTCCTTGAAATATTGCGGGGATTAGAAAATACCTTGCATAATTTATGTACACCATCTCCATTCCAGAACCGTACATTACCATTCCCACAGACAGATTATGCTGACATTCTGAACCGTATATATGGTTTATGCAGGTAACATAATACTTTCAAATTATATGTGCTATGAGCCAATAAAATTAGTATGAGGTACTTATGCAATAGCTTCATAACAGCTAAACTAACAAAGGTTTATAAAATACTTCTCTCCTAATTTTTCATGGAGCAGTCATTGTTTTGGTTTTTTTTTTCCCTTAGCTTTACTAATGAAATGCAGCATTAGAAACCAGCTCTAGCCAAAATGCTGGTGTTCTCAGGCTTATATGAAATTCCATTCTCCTCTCTCTTCTTCTCTGATTTGAATTTCTAGGGTTCAAGGACAAAATTTTCAGTTCATCTAATTTAGAGTTGCTGCAGAGCTATGACAAGTTATACCTGCTTAGAATCAGACTTCTGGAGACAGAAAGTAAATGATAATTTTGGGTACACTTACTGAGCATGGCATTTTACTGTTCTATCACTTCTTATTTCTTTATGGGCAACCTGTACCATTTTTCCAAATACATTCATTGGTTTGTTTCCAAGACAATTTTGGGACTGTTTCATTTCATTAGGACTTTGTTTCTTTGGGTGGGAGGGTTGCTTTATTTTTTGAGGGCATCTCACTGGTATGAAACCACTGGTACTATTTGACTTCTAGGAAATACTTCACCAAGACCCATAAATAGAATCATAGAATCATATAGGTTGGAAGAGACCCTTGGGATCATCAAGTCCAACCATCATCCCTACTCTAAAAGTTCTCCCCTACACCTATCCCTCAACACCACATCTAATCTACTCTTAAACCCATTCCAGTGACTGACCACTCTTTCTGTGAAAAACTTTTTCCTAATGTCAAGCCTAAACCTACCCTGCTGCAGCTTGCAGCCATTCCCTTTTGTTTTATCACTAATTGNTGTAGTGATGCATGGGGTTGTTGTGGCCCAAGTGCAGGACCTGGCACTTGGTTTCATTGAAGGCCACGCCATTAACATTGGCCCATCTATCCAGTCTGTCCAGGTCCCTCTGTAGAGCATCCCTGCCCTCAACCACATCAACACTCCCACCCAACTTGGTGTCATCTGCAAACTTACTGATAGTGTTTTCTATGTCCTTATCGACATCGTCAATGATGATATTAAAAATGAAAGGCTCCAGTACTGAGCCCAGAGGAACACCACTTGTGACTGGCCGCCAGCTGGATTTAACTCCATTGAGCACCACCCTTTGGGATTGTCCTTCAAGCCAGTGCTCGATCCAGCAGATCGTACGCTCATCCAGGCCATGAGCAGCCAGTTTTTCCATGAGAATGTGGTGGGGGACAGTGTCAAATGCTTTTCTAAGATCCAGATATATTATATCCACTGTCTTCCCCCCATCCAACAATCGGGTCATCTTATCATAGAAGGAGATCAGGTTGGTCAGGCAGGACCTGCCTTTCATAAACCCATGCATCTGTCCAAGGGTCTATGAAAAGACATAAAAGATTGATTGATTGTCGTATTGTGGTTATCTGCTTCTGAGCCTAGGGAGCTGGAGCCAATATGTGGCAGTGAGTAGACCTGTGATGCACCTTGGAACTGCCACTGAGTCAGCAAAATTTAGCATCCAGTGGCAAACTTTGGTGTCTTTTCTGTTCAGGGCGTGTCCTCGTGAGGAACAGCTCAGCTGTACTGCTGTCACAGAGAATGGTGCTTTCTATCAACTCCACTTCCAGATCAGTAACGTTGTGGTTCCACAGACCTATAAGCCATACTGGTACCAAAGGAGATGGCCTGGCCCTCCCATGTGCTCGTAGGAGAAGGTCAAGCACTTGTGTGGTCATGTTTTTAGATGGGTGAGAGGCCCTGCTTGCCTGGCACACTTTAGATTTCACTTGACTCATTTCCTATTCTGCTTCATCCCATAGCTGGAGAGTGTGTGTGCCAGAGCAAAGGTGGGACATCCATACTTGGGAGCATATGGCTGATGCTCAGCATCAGGGGATATGAGCAACAGTTTCTTCTGGCAGCATTATGTTTCATGCTTTATTCTTTGGTGTGTGTTTTCTTTATTCCAAACCAAAAGTTTAGAAAATGGGTAGACATTGAGATTAGGTGAAAAGCATTGGAATGGAATGGAGTGCCTTCTTTCATGTTGGTCCGTTGCAAAACTGCACAATCTGGGCTGACGTAAAGAGTTAGTCACGTAGTCATTTCAAATGCGATAGGCTGAAAGACAGTAACTTTTAGTATATTTTGCTCAATCAGCTAAAATTTATTCTAAAAAGTACATTATTGCACTTACTTCAGTTGAGTTCTTTTCATTTTTTTTTTTAAATCCCGTATCATCATTTGAAGTCGTTTATTTTTCAGTTAGAAGAAATACTTCTTACTATACAAGATGACTTGAGAAGGGTATAGATCTAATGCATAAAAAAGGAGACTAGGGCTGCTTCTATTTCACACCTTCTGAGCAGTGGAACCACTTGGGTCACAGGGCACTGATCTAAGATACATTCAAGACTTTCAGGATTGACAGTTGTTAAAATTCATGTTTCACAGTTATATTTTAAAATTTGATATCTCACCATTATTGTACTATAATAACTGAAATAGGTGTAAATTGATTAAAATGAAGCCTTCCTGCCTTTACTGCTATTTTAAATTTGTAGCAGAATTTAATAGCACTAGGTGCATTTGCTGATAAACTTTCAGATGATTAATTAAGCTTTCTCCTGCACCTAAACAAACACACCCACACACAGAGTTCTTAAGTAACTGTAATCTGAAACTTTTCCATGCTGTAAAATCAGTAGGTGGTTGCTGTCAGCCACAGCATATTTGGTTTATATTTTTCTGCAATAACTATCCGCCTGGAAAAATATTCTGAGAAAACCATTTAATTCTACACAAAATGGGGAAAAAGGCAGGTTTTAATTTATGTTTTTTAAATTATTAAATATCTAAAACATACTAAAATGACACTGATTTCCATAAGCTGTACTACCTGATTATCTGAAATGTTTGAACATTAATTTACAGATTTGTTGGATAATTTACTTTGCTAACATTGTATCTAACTGTACAGACACACGTTTTGCCATCCTATTATCAGTATTAACACAGAGGTTTTGGTGACAGAGATGTAAGGAGCAAAACAGCTGAAGGAATTTAATGCCATTTCTCTAATGAATGTGAAAACTTAGTAGTTTTATCATTGATTTCTGGGCCTTGATTTCTCCAGTGTTCCTTCACAAAAATTGCCTGAAGCTTTTCAATATGTTTGAATATTGCCTGCTCATGTGCTACCCTGAATGTTTGTAAATCAGCAGGTAGGGTTCCTGCGGTTCCTCTTGTGTTGTTTATTTATAGGAAATATCTAGTAATGTGTTCTGAAATTAACATTTGCAAAATTACTGACGCTTCAAAGAAAAGAAATATTAAGCGTAAGCCCTGTTTCTTCTACTGTCACTGGTATAGACCACTATAGAAAGGACTTAATAACTCAAAGTCTCCTCCCTTCCCACCCCATAACAGCAAGCAACTGCTTCTGTTAAGTTTCATGTATATTGTTGTATGTCAGGAAACAAATACATGTAGACCTGAAGACAAGAGTAATCCCGACTCTGTTGAATCACGGTAATGTATCTATTGACTTAGAAAGGGTCAAAATTTACTTATCCATGTTCTGTTGACATGAAGAGATGTACAGATTTCACAAATAAGACTGCCTGGGTACTCATCTATATATGAGTTCTTTTTCAAAGGGATTTTTTTTTCCCAGGCTCTGCATTTGGGACATTACCATGCTCTTTCTAAAACATCAAATAAGGAAGTTTTCAGATCAGAATCTCAGTAAAATCAAGTCATTTGGAACCAAGTTTCACTTTTGCCTCAAATTCTGTTCTAAGTTCTTGACTGAATTTGAAATGTTCTGTCTGAATGCACAGGCACAAAAGGATGCCAGGAGAGCGTAAATAAAATATTTATTTTGGTATAATGTAGGGAGGTATTGATGATCTGGAAAATTACATTACTAATTCTGCAGTCCCTTTAAAGTAATTTGTAACAGTTCTGGTACTTATAAGTTGATGAGACCACTTGGTTTTAGATATAGAGTGTTTATCAGAATTAGACCTCATTTAATTTACATGGATGGTCTTTGTACGTGGCAGAAACTTTGTACGGTGATTTACCTGTACAGTTCTTACCCTGCTACTGGGAAAAAAGTTGGCAAAGAGAATTGAGTCTGATGGGGACTTGGGAAGTTCAGTGGGTATAAAAGGCTGAGCCAGATGAAAGCAGGTGACCTGCCACACCAGGGGCTTAGGGGCTTGAGAAGGACTGTCTTGAAGATCCCTCTAACTCAGAATCTACTTGGATGAATGCATTGGGAGCCTTTAATGGAAGAGGGAAAAGAAGTAGAGTGGAGCTGTAAGGCATCCTGCTGGTGGGAGCAGAGAAAATGGGTGCTGAGCACAGGCCGGCACAGCCCAGTTCTGGGGGGGGGGGGCACTGGGGGCTGCTGCTGCAACCAATGTGTTTCTTTTACTTTTTCTTTTTTTTTTTTTTTTTTTTTTTTTCCCCCTTTAATTCCAGGGTGTCTCTTTCTGTCATTTTCATTATACTTTCTCTTCCTCTAACCCATTTAATTATTCTACTGATTTACACTTTCCCTTTCTTCCCATGAATAAAAAGCTGCAAAGATTGGATGTAGTTTTGGGTTGTTTTTTTTAAACAGAAACTGGTGGCTGGCTCTAATGGAACAAACAGGGTGACATTTTAAAGAAAACCAAGTTTTCTCTATGTTCTGTTTTAAGGCTGAAATAATCTTGTGCAAAAAGCAACATAAAGGCTACTCACACCTTATTCTCACTTAAAACATTGAAACTAGAATTAAAATAAGATCTTATGTGGCAGTTTAGTATTGAGCTGGCCTTTTAAGAGTGGCTTAATTATTTAACAAATGCACAGACTTCTTTTTAATATATTCTTAGCAATATTCTTATTCTTAGCATTCTTAGCATTTCACATTTAGATTACTTAGGTTATTTCATATATCTGAATCTATTCTGGTATAATACCATAGCAGAGCTTTCTTCTGTTTTATTATGTTGACTTTTTGTCATTCCTTAAATTACTGAATTCAGTACTACCTCTATTTTATTTCTTTGCCTTTTTGTTTCTTCCCAGGCTAGATTTATCTCTATTTAAATGAAGACAAAATTGAGATATAAATCCATCTTTAAATGCTTTCACTTTCTTGCTACTCTGCTCTTTAAGTAGAAAGCAGTAATTGGCACAGTATTTGGTGAGAATATATGCAAACATACCTAATATGCACAAAGTATGTAACACATTAAATAAAGCATCTTCATTGCTTTTCATAAAACTTTTATATGAAAAGTCTGCACATTGTGATTAAGCAAAAAAATTTCCACAGCTGCAGATCTACAAAAAAAGAAGAAAGTATTGTCCAATTCATCAGAATAAACTTATTCCAGGACAAATGGAATAAAATTGAGTTATACTGGTCAGGACGCGACAGCAGCATTTCTTTTCTTACCTTTAAGAGCATAATGTTTCTGTAGCATAAACAATAGATGACAAAGTCCTTTTACTGAAGGTAAATGCTATGTCAGAAAGGTTGCATCATCATTAGTGATGGTGAAACTCAGTCACTATCCTAAGCAAAAAATATTGTCACACCCATAAAGTTTGGAGAATGATGTCAGCAAAATAGCTGGTTTAGTTTTTTCCTTTCTCTCCCTCATTAATCTTTCAAAACTTTCATTGCTTTCATTTGTATGGTGACAGTGCTGTTGCTGCTCAGCTGCCCTTAAGGTTCCAGATGTGTTGTGTAGTTGGAGATTAAAGTAGCACCCTGTGTCAGAGCCCTTACACAGCTATGGATATTGTTCATGGTCTTTTACAAACTTAGTCTTTGTGTGCATCTAAGTGAAAAAAAAGAAAAGAAGAAAAAAGAAAGTCACTGTTGAGCTTTAGCCAGCTGTTGGTAGGGCTTCACTCTGACCTGCAGAGTGAAGTAAAACTGTGCAGCTTAAGGTAATGTCAAAGGATATTGCAGTAGCAGAGCTGCAGCACATCCTTGCATCAGAACTGCTGGCCCACTAATCAGCCCCCTCAGCAGCTGTTGTACGGTGAATAGACAAGCAGGAAAATAACTGGGGGTTTGTGCTGTAGTTATTTCAGGCCACTAAACCAACATACCTACAGCTAAGGAATCTTAAAGCAAGAATTTACTAGGTGGTTCATGATATGGTTATTACCAGCTACCATGGAAATCTTTAGGGCATTTAATTATTATTTTAGTATTCATTATTTCAGTGACAAATGAAAATTGAGTTCTGTTAAACATTGTTTGTTTTATTTCCTTGGGGTCTTAACCAAGAACAGTATTTTGTCTTTTTTCTTTCTTTATTTTTTTTATTTCTGCAAGCCCCACGATGAATTCAGCCATTCAAGTTCATTAATTAAAATGTTTCCCTCTCTGCTTATTTTAACGTGACGAATAGAGTTGATTACTTTTTGCCTGACTGTTTTGGAAAATTGATGGTTCAGCTTTACTGAGTTATAACTTTTATAAGAATGGTCTCTGAAATTTATTTCGGTGGCAAGGTCTTATTCATAAGGTATCATACTATTTGAATCATAGTAAGATATAGATTACAAAGTAAAGACTTTGTGCTAGATTGCCACAATCTGTAATGGAAAAAAAATGGAGAGTGGGAAGAAAAGTTACTGTGTCTGAGTTTTGCTGTCTGGAGTAACTGATGGAGGAGGATGAAGCTGGGTAATAGTGGGGTGCTCTGCAGAAAGGGTGGAGTAGCAGTGTGGAGCACTGCTCCCTCCTACTTTGCTGGGGTGCTGACCTGAATACAGGAGCATTTTGCAAATCTGTCCCAGTGTGGGTGCATGAAAATGTTATTTGTCTGTAAAATACTTATGTGAAACACTGACATGTTTTGTTTTAAAGTAGTAACCTGAAAATTCTTATAGTTCTTCAAGCTGATGAAGATGCATCCCCTAATTTAGAGAGTTTAGTTTCTCTAAAAAGAAATTCCTTCCCCTGGCTCTGGAAAGCAAAGAGGTATTCAGCAGTGGTTAAGAGGCAGAAGGGCCAAGGCTTTTGGAATGCTGTATGTAACATGAGATTCCCTCGAGCAGAATGGAGGAACCATGCAGTTAGTGCCTCATATTCCCACTTGCCTACAGGGATATAGTTATGCAATTTTAAATGCACTTTTTATTAAACTCATAATATTTTCCTTATTAATTCTATAACATGTCAGAGAGTATTTTTGCACATATTTACATAGAGATAATGAAGTAAAAGTAATTTTTCTATTAAATTTTTATTAAGCACTCAATACTTGAAAAGTATTTTTCAAATCCAAACCCAAAAGATATTTAACTATTAGAAGTGCAAATATAATTAAATCAAATTTTGAAATAAAGTTGACAAAAAATTTAGGAGCAAATAGTTTCTTAATGTACAAGTTGAAACTTGTTAAGCCTTTTATAGTTGCTGGGTGGCTGTCGCAGGTAACCCGCGGGGTAGAATGCCACTTGGTTTTGATGCTGGAAAAGTGGGTGCCAGAGCAGCTGATCTGACTGCTGGGGGCTGAGGTTTGCTGTGGAGGGGGTGGAAAGCAGCAGCTTGTGCTGAGCAGAGATTTAGTGCCTTCAGTGCTGTGGTCTGGGCGTTGTTTCAGGGAAGCTGTTTTGCTGTGCTGGAAAAGTGTAGCTTTGCTGTGTTTTTGAGGAAGCCAGCATGCCTGTTGGTGATCTTTAGAAATTGCCTCTGCACTTTTTCATATTTTTATAGTATTGTTCTTTGAGCCAAATCCTGAGCAAAGTGAGAACCAGTTCAGAGTGGCTAATTCCTCTTACTCAGACCAGAGGAATCCTCCACATTTTTGAGCCATCTGTATTTGCTTTTCATGTTCTAAGAGATCTCTAAATGCACTTTTTGTTGGAGTTTTGCTGGAATTCCTCACAGGTTTTTTGAGTGCTGGATCATTATGGATTCTGTTTTTGTGGATTGTGTCCGTTGAGTTGTTGGACTTGTGGGTAGTGTTCACGGTTATTTATTTCAAGTCTACAATATTGAAATAAAGTGTATCTCCTCAATTCTGATTGCAACTTTCAGCTTCCTCCTGATATTGGCAGATTGCAAGGTTTTTTCCTTGATTTTTTTTTCTTTTTCTTTTTTCTTTCCACGTTACTTCCCTTGTATCCAGGTGCCATAATGCAATAAGCCTTTTGGGTACTCCTGGAGTGTTTTCTCTGTTCAGTTTATGGGCAGCCTTGACGAGAAGGCTCTGGCAGCTTGCAGCTGTTTTAAATAGGATTGAGATCAGACTTTTGGAGGGCTTCAGAAGGGTCTGTCCTGCTGGGACACAAACCAGTGTGAGATGACTGGAGAACTTCCAAGCTAATATGGTGTAGAGATGTGTCCATAAGAATGTTATAAACAAAGACCTAATGAGCATTGAACTTTATATGCTTTCAGTATTGATAATAGAATGCACATTGTCACAAAGAGATGTGCTGTACAGATGTAGTTTACTTCAGTGCAAATGAATTAAGCTTAGCAGAACTTAAGTCTGTTCCACAAACCCAGTATGGACAGGTCATATATTACTGATGTGGGAAGTACAGACAGTATCCCTGCCACAATAAATGCATCTGAGGTACAGCTATATTTGCTAATGATATGGACGTTGAATCGTAAAAATAAATGGTCTTAATTTAGCATTTTGTCTGAATTGGTTTTAGTGAGTGGTGAACTAGCTGTAATATTCTCTACTCACTGAATTAAGGAATATAACTTAATTTCATAGCACCGTGGCTAGATACTGCAATGCAAAAGTAATCATGGGCACTTTTTACAATGCTTTTTGCTTGCATAAGTGAGGATGGTTATAAGAAAAAAAATCTCACTTTATGGAACAGACAATCATTAAATATATTTAAATTAGGATCTTCACCTACATCGATTGAGGCAGAATGGAGGTAACTTATTTGCAGAGTTTACACTGTGTTATAAACTCGCCTATGGAGAATAATGAAGGGATTCTCTTCACTAAAAAGGCGGTTTACTCTTGGCTATTGTAACTGTACTTTCAATCATCAGACCACTTGTTCAGTCAGCACCTAAGGGCTCATCAATAAATAGATGTAGAATACGGGCACTTGAGTAAGTCACTACGACTCTAGAGCATGGCAAGTATCCTGTGGTGACTGCTTATTTACTGGCCTTGTCCTTCTTGGATGTGAGGTAGACAGCTTTGCTTCTGTTCAGCGATAAGCTATGTCATATTTATTATAGGGTGAGTGAATGTGTTGACAGCTACCCCTTATGGGCACATCTCACATCCCAGTGCCTTACTTGGGATTCAGTCTCTATGCTACCAGCCTAAGGCAGGATATGAATTTCCAGTCACAACAGTGTAATTAAAGGTACGTACAATCTTTCTCCAGAGACTTTTTTTTTTTTATTCCCCTATTTCTTTTTTCTAATTCATGTTGAATTTTTAAAAAGTATTTTTAAATTATGAAAAGCTACTTTTGTTCTGCAATCAAAATATTAGCCTGGGGTATTTGTACTGGTGGGATTTTAGCAGTTTAGCTACACTTCTGTACGAGTCCAGCTTTAAAAATCTCCTCTATGGACAGGCACTTACATACACTACTTCTAGCGGTAGGATTTCTTTTTCAATTGTTCTATTCTAATGAAATTTAACAGCACTGAAAAGTGTGGTTAGAAGGTCAACTGGCACTTTTAAACTGTTTTAGCCTGCCACAGTTATCCAAGCAGTATGATTCAATAATAGCTTACTTTTTAATAGGATGCTTGAATTGCATTATGGTAACCTGATAGAGCTAACGCAATCTGTGAAAAAACATAATTTTTACATAGTTACTGGAGCACATTGCATTGTGGCACAGTCCCTCTCAAGCCTGATTTTTTTAGTGTTTTTACCTGCTATAGGTTTCTCCGTTATATATCTTTTTTTTCTCATTATATATCTTTTTAGCTCAAGCTTTCAGGACATATGTTGAAGAATGGAACAGAAAGCTTATAATACTTTACATAAGAAACTAGGTATCACACAAATAAGCTGTTAGAAATAAGTATTAAGATGCCCTATGGAGAATATTCAGTGAAAATCAGGTTTTAATGCTCTTTTTTCACTAACATGTAATGTGATTGTCAGACTTTCAGTGTGTATGTGGTCAGTATCTGCCTCAGAAATATTGCCCATTCACAATTCAATTTCTATGCTGTTATATCAGAAACCAGTGCGGCAGTGCATATTGGGAAGTCCTTTGTGTGGACTAATGTCATATTTGTTGTAGTACTCCAGGCCTGATATGAGTCAATAAAGTTATTAAAAAAGGAAAAATTCAGCCTCCTTTTTGAGGTTTCTATTTGAATAAAATAATAACAAACCCTTAATTTAAAGAATAAAGTAATCGTCAAAGTTTTTAAGCTTTTGGGTATCACTGTACAGCATTTTTCATGTTTGAGTCATTTTGAAAGAGATGAATAATCTCTTATATTCTCCAGAAATCCAGCACTTGCTCCTTTTCCTGCTGGGCTAGGACACAGCCACCAAGGGATGTTTGTCTAGCATCTCTCTGGATAGGCTGCAGCTTTACAAATAACTGTTCAAAACTCCTAGTTTCTCAGCTGCATTATAAATACTTTAAGGTTCCCAGCTGTACTGTGCTTGTACAAACATCTTAAAATTATGAGCTCACTGGCATGCAGCTGGGTGAATGCACAGTTACAAATGGTTTATACCCAAGGAAAATATGTGAATAGCGCAAGAAGTTTTTCTTGGTTGAAGTAATTGAATGTTAGGGAAGCAGAGCCTGCAGATCAATTTATTTTCTTTTCACCATGGCTGGCATATTTGTCCTTTCATTGCTGCTGATTTGAGATCTGTGAAACTATCTCATCATCCTCTGCTCTGCTTTGTGCAGAGCAGGTATATAAAACGTGTACTCTTGTTGTTGGTGTATAGGAAGAGTTGATGAAGGAACGAGGAAACTCTAGCTGTAGGCTAGGTAATAGCACGGAGTAGTGAACAGGTTTTGTTCGCTGACATTTTTAGGGTAGCTGCCTGTTGTGGAGTATGCCCTAATAAATGATGTTCCTGTTCTTTACTGGATTGTGCAGTGGAATTTGCTGTGGTGACACCCTAACTGGGGAATACAGAATCTTGTTTCTAGAGGGTTTGTGCATGACTTATTTTGCAATACATATATATTTGCAGGAGCAAAACTGCATTAAGGATGGATACCTTGAAATTAGTTGTGAATGATCATTGTGTAGCTGAAATCAATAGCAATGGCATATCATCACTCCCCTGGAGTCGTCTCTGGCATGTTTCCATATCAGAGAATATTTAGCTTCTTCATCTTCTGCAGATTTAAGACCCCTTATAATTTAGTGCTTAGTTTGAGTATCAAATTACAGTTTTTTCTAGTGCATCTGTATTGTAAAATATGGTGTGTTATTTTTGAACTGCATTGTCTGTAAGACTTGCTTTTTGTTAATTTTAATGATCAACTCCTAGGGGGAGAAGAGTTGTTCTAAAATTTCACAGCGTTGAGCGCAATGATAGAGATTAAGTATGTGGAACTGTGATGAACTGCATCCTCTCTGGCATGAAGTCAAGACCATTCAGTTTCTGGTTTAGCAGTTCATGAACTGGCTTTTGTTTTGACTGATGATGTATTCTTTCTTTTCAGACATCTGGGAGACTCAAGTTATCTGCTAGCAAACTACACTTCCCCATCTCCCTCAAGGGGCAGTCTTTCACATAATGTTGATCTCTGGGTTTAACACTACTTCATAACTCTTGATATTGATAATATGCTGATCCACAGAATTACAGAAATGAATTGTAGGCAATATAGATATGAAAAAACTCCTTCTGTCAGCCAGTCACTCCTCTGACTCAGGCAGGATTTTTAGTTTGTACTCTATTGGTCTCATTTTCCCATGGAAACCTAAGGATAAATTAACATCACCTTTGACTAATACACATCCAGCCTTTTTGCAAATGGTCGCTATTCTCTTCTGGCTTTGTCACCAGGCATGTCTCCCTTCTTCACGTGGTACCTGTGGACTAAGGACAATGCAAATAAGCAGCTGTCATCATTTGGTTTTATTTTTATTTTGGAAACATTTAAAGAGTTAAAGATTTAAACTTTTCATTAATATATAGGTTCATTAATAGATGTACTGATTTTCCATTAAATTTAATTGATTCTATTACATCCGTAAGATGATCTATTTATTAGATTGAAGCAAACAGGAAAGAATGATCATTCATGCTTGCAGCATAATAATCCTTAAAACTAATACGATCTTGTCAGGCCTGCCATTGGTTTTGTACATATGACAAGCATTTGTGCTGTAAATAATCAAAATTTTTACTACTGTTGGCACAGGTAGTTGGAAAATACATTCAGTATTCTGATTTTTTCTCCCTTTTCTCCCTTTCCATGGTGTTTTCTCTCTAAACATTCTGTCAAATGTCGAGGAAATTCCACACACCACTTGTTTGATTCTCCCCCTGTGCTAGAATCTGTTCCACACCTGTAAATTTTTTGTTCATGCTGTGCCCTCCTGGTTTCAGGGCAATTTATTAACTGTGATTGTTCGGGGACCCTTTATACAGACAGCTCTTTCTTGGTGTGAGACCTTGGCCTTCCTTAGCTGCATAGGATTCATGGCAAAAAATAACTTTGTGTGGCAAGTTCATCTAGTGACCAGCACAGCTGCTGACCGAAGATTTATATAAGCATGTATGAAGCCACTAGCCTATTTCTGAGAGTGAGATATTATAACAGTAATAGCAAAAAGATAATTAGCTATAATATTACACGAGAAAAATAGATAATTGCAAAAACTTTAATATTTGAATATTTTTCTCTGAATGCTTGAGATGTGGAAAAATAGATTAAATACTAGGCTAGTGGGATGTTGTCTCTGTTATCCTCTTCTGTTAAAAGGAAGGATGAAAGGGTCAAGCAGAAATAGGAATCCCTGTGAGCCAAAGTTCTTCTTTATAGTTCCTGTACGCAAGCATTAAAGTGTTTGGAGTTTGTGTCATGCTTCCTCTTACTTGCCAAGTCATTTAATCAGCTTTTGGGGCGGAGGCAAGCCTGGCCTATCTTACATCCCAGTCCTTCTTGCTCTTTCTCTAAAAGCTACTGTTCATAAGGTCACTGGCAAGAGTTGTGTTCCCCTTCATGTTCTTGCCAGTTCCACTAGGTACAGGAATTTTTAGGCTTTTTTTTTTTTTTTTTTAAGGCTTCCAGGTATATGATTTTTCTTAAGTTCTCCTGATACAATGGGGAATATGCTGCAACTGCACGTTAGAGGATTTTAGAGACTGGTAGTGCTGTGGAGAAACAACCTGTTTATGTAATTATAAAGTAGGAAGTTATAAGATTCACTACTCTGCTGTAATGCTGGTGGAGGTTGGGAATCATGCTTTAAATGGAAAGATGTGGAAGAGCAAAGCCTTCAGAGACACTGGACACTTAGTGTGGAACCTGTCAGGATGTGGAAGAGCCGATGTTCTCATCTGTGAAAGGCAGTGACAAAATAAATGTAGTAAGGGAGCTGCTATGCCAATTGGGACACTTGCTGTTGTGCAAGTTCCCTGCTGTAAATCTGCCCATTGTATTTAAATAAATGACTAGTTGAACTGCTGTCTCCATAAGGTTATGTAAAGGCCTAGATTTCTGGAGCACCATTCGTAGTGTAAAATGAATATTCTTTGGGGTGCAAGGCATGTGCTGTGTTAAGAAGAGCTGGTCTGCTGCTAGGCTTCTGTAACAGAGTTCTGCATGTGGAATAGCACGTGCAGTGATGAGGGTTCTGCCTGGTGAACTTTGCCACTACTGCCACAACTTGTTCTGACATTCAACAGCTTGAGCATGAATGTATTTTATTCTGTGCCCTATGAAGTCTACCTTACTCAAAACCAGGCTAAGGAGGATACATTTTATCATTGATTTTCAATTTTGTTAGGTTTATTGAGCAACCTGACCTACTGAAAAATGTCCCTGACCGTGGCAGGGTGCTTGGACTAGGTGATCTTTAAATGTTCCTTCCAACCCAAACCATCCTATGACTCTATTGATACAGCAAACACAAGGCAATGTAACCACTACCAGTAGGTAGTTGACTCAGTGAATAATTTTAAGAAATATAAATACAACATAACAGTGCATGACATAATATATATCTTTGGGGAAAAAAAAAAAAAAAAAGAAGCATTGCTTATTATTAAACCTTGTTTTATAAGATATTTTTAATGCTTAATTTTTTAGCTTTAAAAATCTCTCCCGAAAATGACCCTGAGTGTATTTAATGATTCAAAAGACAAATTAATAGCAATAAACCAAAGCACAGTCATTTGAATCTACTGATATTCAACCACATTTTCCACTACAGCAGGTTAAAAAAAAAAAAAAATTATCAATAACATAAACTGAAGTGGAAAACCAAATTGATTACAACACACTTCTTGTACCTGTGCTCACATTAATGTAGCTATATCAGGCTACTGCCCCTATTTATGTCTAATGGTATTTTAAATCCATTCTATTCATATTGAAAAGTGAAATGGGTTACTCTTTCTGATCCAGTGTTGCAGAACCAAGACAACTTATTGTGTACGGCTAAAAAAACACTGCAAAATAAATTGATTAATAGCTTTTCTGCAGGATTTTCCTTTCTTAAGGATGGGTGGATGGGGGTGTTTGGGTTTCTTATTAACTTGCACAGTAAGGGTTAAATGAAACACTCACTTGAGCACTGAATGAAAGTAGCCTCAGTGCCCTCATGTCCTTATGAAAAGGAACAGAAGGAACTGAGAGCTCATCATTATTATAGCAGGGACACTGTGGCTGCCGAAAAGAAAATGAAACAGCTGAGACAAGGTGAAACCCTTAATGCAAGGGGGAAATGTCCAATGCCTACATAAATGTTCTTTCTTACTAGAACCTTTGAAAAACACATAAAATTATTGGCAAAATACATGTCAATAACTGGGGCTCAAAGGAGTGGAGATGGTGAAAATACTAATTTAGGTCTGTGTGACACTACTGTGCTGGAAAAAAACATTTTTAATAGGTTACTTTTCAGAATTCTCTCTTCCACATTTGTAGAAATGATTAACAACACATAAAATGCAGAGCATAAACAAAATCTTGTTCCATTTTATTTACTACAGTGCTTAGTGGTTGTAGTTTTGGTATTTACAAGTTACAATGTGAACCGTAAATCATACCTTTGGCGTAAACATCTAAGTACTTTAAACCAATACATTTTATTTTCCCACCTTCCCTTCTGTGCTAGATCCTGAAGGCTTCTGTTTACTTCTTTCCCCATACACCCTAAGGGTTGAGATCCCTTCCAAGAAAGATAAAAAAGATTCTCATCTAAAATAATGACTATATGAGCTCCCATTTAAAAAAAAAAACCAAAACAAAGAAAACCAAAAAAACCCTAGACAAATAAACAACAAATCAGCAGTTCAAGACTTGGGATTAAAATCAGAAGATTTGGCAATGCTGTTTTCCAATGAAATCAGTGGGGATTTGGTTAGGCCAGAATTGAGTGCCGCTTCTTTAAATGACACTAGAAAATAGAAAAAAACCCAACCAAACCCTAACATGCCAGACAAAATTAAGTTCTGAATCTTGATGTACAAAATTACCTTTATGACAGTCTTAGCTTTTTATCACTCAAATGCAGTTGATTCTCTTCTATAGTTTGCAACTTATGTTTTTAAGAGTCAGGTTTTTCATATGACTGTGATGTGCTGAGCTTTTTTAGCTCTACCGAAGAATCACTGTGTAAGGCCTGGACAAAACATTGTCTCTTTGGCCTAAATCTCTGAATTGTTCTCTGTACCTGCTAGAATGATCTTGTAAGAGCAGAAAGCCTCTAAAATGGGATTTCTCAGTTCTGGAGCAAGTTGTACCCTGGTCCGAGTACTGGCATAAATCATTGCAGGCTTGGTGCCATTCTCATACAGGCTTCCTCCTTCCAGCCTAGAATGGGCTGTCTGCCAGCTGGGACGTTGCTGCTGTAGAGTAGTACTGCTCCAGCGTCCCTACAGCTCTCCCTGACCTGCTCCAGGTGACTGCTAAGTAGGTGATAGTTAGAACAGCTGGAGACTTCTCAGTGCCAGGTGAATCCTGAGGTGGAAAGATCAAGCTGCATTTTGGCTTTTTCCTGCTGTCAGAAGAGCAAAAAATGGGCAAGAATGAAGTCCAGAGTCTGGCCTGCTATTTAATTAATTTACCCATCTGTCATATAAGTTCTCAAAGGTGTTGTGAAACCTTCATGTCTGGAATGCTTTCATGTGGAGAGCTGTTGTGTTTGGAATGACTTTAAAGTCCTCAGATGAAAATGCTGTATCAGCAAAATGCTGCAGGTACGAGTAGTTGTTCGTGGAAGCCATTGAGTGTGTAGCATTTGATTATTTTAGGTACCATTGCTTTTTCATCAAACTCCGTTGCCTTTGGCAAGTGCTGTTCCCTGAAAGAGAAAAGAGATTCTCGGTTTTCCAACCAGACAATTGCTATTCATAGAAACAACTTTTCAGCCAATAAATGCTATAGAAGCCTGGATTGAAAGGTCACTACTGCGATAGTCGGTGCAGGTCTGGTTTTTTTAATGGAAAGTAAGTATTATGTGGCTTTGCTGCATAATGTGTTTTGCTGGGAGGTGAAGCTGTGCAGCAGTGAGCTTTCTCTAGAGGCCTATTCTCTTGGCTTTATGTCGAGGACAGGCTTCAACATTAAATGGCTTTAAGCTTGTCAAAGAGAGGTTATTAAAAATGTTCCTGCCTTTCAGTCTCCATGCTCAATAGGCACAAAAATGCAATACTATAGGGACTTTTTTCTATTTAGTCATGTCATTTGGCATTTTGCCTATAGCTAAAAATGAGATACCATCTGTTTTAGGCTTACTAACGAATCTGCATTGTGACTTGAGCCGGTTCACTAGTTTATTGTTACCACTTAAGAAATAAACTTGCTGTCTGCTAATTGCATTTTGCTACTACATTTTGGTCAGATTTTTAAATCTCAGTGATTCCTTGAGGCAGGGGTCTGAAATTATCATTTTAAGACTTCTGTGGTGGGCGCTAGGTAATGTTGTGTTTCTGCTGTCTTGGTGCAGTTCTTTTATCGCGATGTATTTTTATTGCCATGTCTGCCTTCAAGCCTTTTGAATTTCATCGATTCTGTCTTCTGGTGTGTGGTGACAGGTAAGAAGGTTAAGTGCAACTGGTGAGCAGGGCACTGCTGCTGTTCTAAACTCAGGGAGAGGGTGAAATAAAAGGCAAAGGAATAGCTGTGGGTTCCCTGCACTGGTTGTCACTGGCACAGAAGTAACTGTGAGCACTGTTGCTATCTATTGGGGCATGTCTAGTGTTACATGCAGGGGCAGGCCTGCGTGTAACACCTGCCCAGAATAATGACCATCTCTGGGATGGTCTATACTAACAGCATATCTGGAAGCTATGGCTCCACTCGCTGACGACTTCTGTGGCCACTTGCTCATGAAATCACAGACTGGTCAGAGCTGGAAGTGACCTCTAGAGATCATCTTGTCCAACTCCCCTGCTAAAGCAGGATTGCCTAGAGCACTTTACTCAGGACTGCATCCAGGTGGGTATTGAAAATCTGTCTTGAGGGTGCTCTGTCACCCTCAACCGACTCTGCTGACTGACAAAATTGTAGAAATCTCTTGGGTGTGAATCAATGGGCAGCATAGCTTTGTTCTGCTTCACAACAGACACCTCCTAGCAGGGAGATGTATCTCTGTGACACTAAGGTGCCTTTGCACTCGGATCCAATGTCGGCTTGTTGCCAGTTTCCTGCCCACCATAGAGCAGCTCCTTGGGACTGAATCATAACATTTCTTGACAGTTTACAGTTTCCTGAAAATTCAGACTAGTGGAAATGCAGCATAACTTAGTACTAATGTAAGCTTGTGGACTTTTCTTTTCTGGATGACACCCCTCCACTGCAATCCACACACATTTTGGCTGAAACCACTACAATTCCTGTCCTGCAGGAGTGTGGAAAAAGCTATTTTCCCTTACCCTCAAGCTTAGTCCAGTAGCAGAGCTCTGAATCTAAGGAGATTTCAAAACTAGATATTAGAAAGCATTATGGGGCTGTTGTATGTGACTGACAGATCTAGGAGCAGCGTTTTTATTGGAAATATTGAGCAATGGCTTTTGTTTAGCAGCATCAGAGCTGGGATGTGTGTCTGCGCACACAGAACAAGTTCAACCAAGTCTTTCAAAGACTGTCTAGGACTTTCTAAAAAGTCACTTATGTGATCAGACTACCAAAACCTTGAAAAACAATTGTTTCTCTAGAAATGCCACTCATAATAGGACCTGGGATGCTTCTCTCATTATGAAATCTGACTTTGTGAGGTTCTTGGCTCAGCTGCTTCAGATTGTATGAGGTTAAAACTTTACTAGTCAGTTTTTCAGCATGAAGGCATTTTTTAAGCCCCCAAATGGTTTTAATATCTTAAGTTATGTTTTAGTTACTGAGCAGTGCAGAAAGGTAATTTCTGCCAAATTCTGCCAAAATCTACTGGCCTAATAAAGAAAACTTAGATTTTTGCAAGCAGCACCCCTCTCAGAAAATGGTCTTTAAAGACTTGCAGCTGCTAAGATGTTTCAGTCTGAAAATTGGCTGTAGCACACATAGATGTTTCTTCCAGAGTATTTTATTGTCTTGATACTGTAATATTGATGGTAATCACTTCATGATGTTCTGATAAAATATGAATAGTCCATTTTGGTGCAAAATAGGAACTGTTTTGAATTCTTTGAGTTTAGGGTTTTTAGGTTATACCTTTCATATCTTTAGTTGAACTGTTTTTCAGTTAGTTTGCAGTAGCAAAGTGTATATTTAATAATTGGCTGGTATAAAGGTGGAATTTACAAGGATAATTACTGTTTGTAGGGAGATTCTTCACCGCTGTTTGCAGGCATTTGCACATAAAGCTATTTAGAATGATATGAAAACATGTTCTGCATTTAGTTTTAACAATTTTCCAATACCTACACAGCACAAAACCAAGATTGGTTTATCCTCTAGGGTTTTGATTAAAGTATATTACATTTTGAAGTCGGAAGAACATTTAGATTTTATTACAACGTCCCCTTCTAACAGTTAGTTATTAATTGTGTTTTAGCTTATGATTGAGCCCTTTCTAAAAATTAAGTATCTAAAAGAATAATGGCAGTGTATTCCTGTATACATTTCAAAGAGGAATTTTGGTGACATCTTGAACTGTCCACTTTTTGGTTTTCCTAAACAAGTCCTAGCCATACTTCTAATTCAAGTTATTATGTATAAATAAGTTACTATGTCATATTTCCAATGCACATTGCTTTTTTCTTTTTTCTTTTTTTTTTCAGTTTGCTAAGAATACTACTGTTATTTATAGTTTAGGGCAAAAATGCTGTTACATAGTAAAATGCAAGCAACAGAAACGATGAATATCTATAATTTCAACTATCAAAATAAACTCATCTTGTTAGACTTACCTTCTGCTCTCATTTTCTGTGGCTATTGTGGGAAACTAATTTAATGACCTAACTATTCACTAACACAGAAAACCTTAAGAGAAAATTGCAGTATATAGGATTTGGATTTTGAATATGAAATTGCAGGGAATTTGCTTTAGGAACATCATAATCATCATGTAATTGAAAATAAATGTCACTTCTGTGATTGACTGACTTGGATTTCAGCACATAGGGTTTTGTTGAATATATGAAACAAGTCTCAGCAGGAATCCATAATGATGAATACCTTGTCTCAAATGCATGTCAGAAGATCTAGCTAATGGTTTCCCACAAGACATACTTTTTTAATGGAGTATTTAATGAAAAATTCACAAAGGGAAAGAAAAGTTAGCAAACAAGCTCTATTTCAGTCAGTGAACAAATCTAGTAACTTTTGAATAAAGTAGTTGAAAATATTTTCAGAGACTGGTAATGGTAGATATACTGTATTGTTGAACGGGATTCAAAAGGGTGAGACAAACATCTGAGAAACAGGGCTCTGGAAAAACAAAGTAGAAAAGTTAAACTCTAAACATATGTCCTGGCTTAAGGTAAAAAGATAACAATTTTCTGTTCAGTAATTTTACTTTTTTTATCTGGGCCTCTTCTAACTAATTAAACTCTGAAATTAACAGCATATTGTTCAGAAACTGTTCACTCTCACAGTGATAAGACCTGATTATCCCCAGGAATGGTGCAGAGAGGCTCTTGCTTACACTTATTTCTAGAACAACCAAGGTCAGGTAATTTCATTAATTGCACTGTTGGAGGGTCGGAAGCGTAAAAGCGCAGAGGGGGTCACACCTGTAGGGAGGAGCAGACAGGACAGGTGACCCAAAACTGACCAACTGTGGTGTTCCATCCCATCCGCATCATGCTCAGTATAAAAGCTGAGGGATCAAATGGTCAATTCTCTTTCTTCAGTTGTTGATGTCTGAGGAGGACACTGTTCATGTACCTTTGATCCCGATCTGAGCATTCCTGACTCCAGATCTGGAATCCAGCCCCTGTTGATCACCAAGTCCAGTCTAGGAATTTTTCTGCTGCCTGCTGGTGATGTGATTGTCATCCTAGAAGCTTCATATGGTTTTGTATATATTTATTTCATTATTTTCTTCCTTTTTTGTTTGTTTTAATTTTAGAATTAATATTTAATTAAAGGAGTTTAGTTCATTCTAAGCTTGTAAATTTCCTTATCCTCTTCCTCTCTCTTTCTTTTTTTGGGGGAGGAAAGGCCATCTGTCCATCTGGTTTTGGTAATTTTGGCTGGAACCGTGACACCATAGAAACAAACAAATGAGATCTGCTACATGAAATGCCAATGATAAGAACAACATTAATTAAATAATGGAATTTATAACAAGCATAAATCAGAAAAAATAAAGATAAAAATACTATCATGGAAGTTGAGAAATTGAGATGGGGCAGGAAGAAATGAGAGGGAGAGGGGAGTGGACCAAAAGGGCAGAGACGATAAATGTGTTCGGAGTATTCCCCATAGGATTTATATCTGAGAGTCTTAGATATCCATCAGAACAAAATGTTCTGGTGAAGGGCTTCTGGGACAAGGCTTGCACAATTGTTACCCTCTCTGCTTATCCATCGAGCCTTCCTTGGGACTCCACTTGCTGAAACTGAGCAGGGCTGCCTGGTGCATGTATTCAAGTCAGTAGAGGAAGAAAACACCAGACCATGTGGGTAAAGTGGCCATATAATCTGTCAAATAATCTATTAAATAATAAATTAAACTAGGAAAGCAGAAAAAATGAAAGTCAGCTGTCATAGCTGTCTTGACTGAAGATATGAAATCCCTGCATAGCTATGGTGAAGATTTTGCAGGTTCACATGAGACTTTTGTTATTAATATCTTTCACTGTGGTTCTCAGAATCTGTCATAAGCAGGAGAATTTTCCCTGTGTTAAAAGTCCAAGTCTAAATCCAAATTCCTAGAAAAAAATAAGGCTACCTGGATCTGAAGTTCTGGACTGGCCAATTATAGACGGTGTTAAATCACAAATCCTTGGATCTGGATGAATTTTTTTGAAACCTGAAAAGTGAATAATCCAATTAAAGGGCCCAAAATACTCAATCTAGGTCAAACATGATGTCATTTGGCAGAGCTATAGAGAGCTCTTCAACCTTTCTTTCTCACCCTACTTCCAGACTGTGCTCCCTTATTTTGAAATTATGTCAAATATTTTGTCAAATCGATACCAGACTGAACAAAGTACATCATTTTTTTGTGTCAAATTGATAATTTTATCCAGGAAATATGAATTTAAAAGCAGTCCCTGTATTGGTCTGTATAACTAACACTTGTTTTACATGCCTCATTTTAAAAAAAAAGATCTCAAGTGTTTTGAACTTAAACAAATTTCAAGTGTTCATGCTGGGTGTCTGCCCCAGCATAAACATTTTTTAAAATTTCCAGCAAAACCCCTGCAAAATCCTGAGCAGAATGACACAGGGGAGAGGGAGAGAAGGAAGAAGCAGTAATTCTATGGTTAGCATCAACCTCTGGCTACTCCAAACTTTTTAGGGCTTGGGTTTGCACGTTAATATTCTTTATAGGTTTTGTAGTTCTTGTACTGTCTCTTTTTGTTTGAATATTTCTAGATTCTACATTGCTTACCATGATAGCAGGGGGGTACAACTACATCCCTAAGTGTCTTTTTTAATTACATGAATTGGACTCTATAAATAACTAAAGGGTGGGTTTCAAGAGGATGGGGACAAACTCTATTCAGTAGTGCCCAGTGAAAGGACAAGGGGCAACAGGCACAAGCTGGAACATGGGAAATTCCATCTCAACATGAGGAAAATCTTCTTTATGTTGACAGTACCAGAGCCCTGGAACAGGTTGCCCAGGGAGGTTGTGGAGTTTCCTCTGGAGATATTCAGAACCCACCTGGCTGCGTTCCTGTTCAGCCTGGTTTAGGTGACCCTGCTTTGGCAGGGGGATTGGATGATCTCTGAAGATCCCTTCCAACTCCTACCATTCAGTGGTTGGATCCTACCTCTCTTTTTTGGTCTAATATATTTGCATTATCTTTAGATAAAATCACTCCAGATTTGCCAAGATATTGTTCTGTACTCTTTCTGGTGTTTTTCTCCCTGTTTTGGGACATGGTGAGATAAACACAGGCAGGAAACCACAAAAAAGTTGAGTTTATCTGATTCATTGCCTGTCTAGTTCTGCCAGCAGGGAATGGCAGCTCCTCTTGCTCTGCAGGTCAGTTTTTCCAGGCTGATGGACTCCTACAGCTCCCAAGGATTCAGTTGCTCTCTTCTCCAAAGGGTTAGCAGCCACTCCTGGGTTATTTGTCCAGCACAATTAAATTATTGGGACCGGATGGGTTACACCCAAGAGTGCTGAAAGAGATGGCAGACGTGCTGGCCAAGCCTCTCTCCATCATCTTCCTTAAATCGTGGCTGACTGGAGAGGTCCCCATGGACTGGAAAGTGGCAAATGTAACGCCCATATACAAGAAAGGCAGAAGGGACAATCCAGCAAACTATAGACCTGTCAGTCTGACCTCAATACCAGGGAAGATTATGGAACAGATCATCTTGAGTGCTATCACCAGCCATGTAATGAGCAAACAGGGGATCAGGCCTAGTCAGCATGGGTTTATGAAAGGCAGGTCCTGCCTGACCAACCTGATCTCCTTCTATGATAAGATAACCCGATTGTTGGATGGGGGGAAGACAGTGGATATAATATATCTGGATCTTAGAAAAGTATTTGACACTGTCCCCCACCACATTCTCATGGAAAAACTGGCTGCTCATGGCCTGGATGAGCGTACGATCTGCTGGATCCAGCACTGGCTGGAAGGACGATCCCAAAGGGTGGTGCTCAATGGAGTTAAATCCAGCTGGCGGCCGGTCACAAGTGGTGTTCCTCAGGGCTCAGTATTGGGGCCTTTCCTTTTTAATATCTTCATTGATGATATAGATAAGGACATAGAAAACACTATTAGTAAGTTTGCAGATGACACTAAGTTGGGTGGGAGTGTTGATCTGCTTGAGGACAGGGAAGCTCTACAGAGGGACCTGGATAGACTGGATAGATGGGCCAATGTTAATGGCATGGCCTTCAACGAGGCCAAGTGCCAGGTCCTGCACTTGGGCCACAACAACCCCATGGATGGCTACAGGCTTGGGGCAGTGTGGCTGGAGCTGCCTGGCAGAAAAGGACCTGGGGGTGCTGGTCGACAGGCGGCTGAACATGAGCCAGCAGTGTGCCCAGGTGGCCAAGAAGGCCAATGGCATCCTGGCTTGCATAAAGAATAGTGTGACCAGCAGAAGTAGGGAGGTGATTGTCCCCCTGTACTCAGCACTGGTGAGGCCACACCTTGAGTCTTGTGTCCAGTTCTGGGCACCTCAGCACAAGAGAGATATTGAGGTGCTGAAGCGAGTACAGAGGAGGGCAACGAAACTGGTGAGAGGCCTGGAGAATTAGGCTTATGAGGATCGATTGAGGGAGTTGGGATTGTTTAGTTTGAGGAAGAGGAGGCTGAGGGGAGACCTCATCACTCTCTACAACTGCTTGAAAGGGCATTGTAGGGAGGTTGGTGCTGGTCTGTTCTCATGGGCAATGAGCGACAGAACAAGAGGGAATGGCTGCAAGCTGCAGCAGGGTAGGTTTAGGCTTGACATTAGGAAAAAATTCTTCACAGAAAGAGTGGTCAGTCAGTGGAATGGGCTGCCCAGGGAGGTGGTGGAGTTACCCTCCCTGACTGTGTTTAAGAGTAGATTAGATGTGGTGTTGAGGGATATGGTGTAGGAGAGAACTTGTGGGGTAGGGCTGATGGTTGGACTTGATGATCCCAAGGGTCTCTTCCAACCTAAATGATTCTATGATTCTATGCTATACAAACTCTTTAACTTTCTATTACAAGCACCAGCAATAGCAAATAAACCAGGTCATCAATTTGTGACTTACAACCTCAAAGGCAAAATATTTTCAGAATTGAAATAGCAACCAGCTAAAAGACAGTATTGCAGCATTATGAAATGGAAAATAATGCAATCTGAAAAATTTCCAGGTGTGAAATGAAGCAACAGTTATTAAACTAGCAGTCATGCTAAGCTACATTACCTTGGCTGAATACCTCCACTTAACTCATGTGTGAAAAGGGAAGAAAGACCTTCCCCAATTTCAGCATGTAATAAATGTGTTCCAAATCATGTAAGAAAATTGCAAATAATACAGTGACCATTCATACAATATGCATTTGTTTAATTTTTTTGTTGAGGTTTGTGGTAATGTCTTTAAAATTTCAGTTCTCGTTACAAAAAAGGAACAATTTTGTTTTTCTTTATTCTGCTTCAGTGTTCTAAGACAAGTGTAACCATCTGGTGCCTTTTCTTTAGGCATATGATTGCTCATTAAAAGTTTGCATCTCCGTTATTCCAAAATTGTGTTTTCATATTAGATAGTGTATTTAATCAGATGCACTGAATCTGTCACCATGGCCTAACCCTCATACTCAAAGTATCTTTTAATGAAAACAATTCTGTGTTTTATCAGGGAAAATAAAAAGGAAAAAGGCTTTTTTTTCCCATCATAGTAGTAAATATACTGACTTTTGGAATCTATTTCCTTTTAAAGAGTTAAAATTGGAATCAATGGTCTTCAGATTTTCCCTCCCATACCTCAAAGACTTACAGAAGCGAAGCAAAGAGAATCCTTTTTTATGTTTTTACTTGCCTCTACTGCCACGTCTGGATGGTCAGACATTTTCCATATGGGAGAAACTCAAGGCGATCATTGAGATTTCCTGGGTAAGGCATACATCCAAAGGCTGTCCATGCAGTTTACAATTTCCCTCTAGTGCTGTTCAGTCATCAAGCAAGGAAAAATTTCTCTGCAGAGCAAAAGCTCTAGCCCTCTTTGGCATCTCTTGCCGATTAACATCCTGTGGGCATTCCCCAGCCTGAAATTATGTTAAAACCAATTATGGTAACAGACCTTGGGCTGACTGCTGTAACTCCTTTCTTCTACTTAATCTCAAAGCAGGGCCAAATGTGTTTAAATATAGTTTGAAACAACCATTACCATGAACACAAATACTCTGTTGAATACAACAAGTAAAATTCTTCATTTCCTCAGGTATGGCTGCAAAGTCTCTTCGTTCTCTACTGTAACACGCTTTTCTGATATGTTCTGTGAAATGACTTTTTTTTGATACTCTCGGATGAAGACATACAACCCTTGTGAGCAGGACGTATTTCTGTGTCCCTATGGCTGGTGCATTATTGCCACGAGTGCTCTCAGAGCCTGAGAAGCAGCTTAGGAAATCCATTCTCTAAAAGCAGCAAATTTCAGGCATAACAGATATATTCATCCTATGTGGATAAAGCACTTATTGCTTGACTCGTACCACCAGTAGTAGAGTACCAGCATTTGACTTCCTCCTACCAGTCTGGCTAGCTACCAACCTGTAGGCAATATCCAGATGGCACAAAAATATTTTTAGGTGTTGGTATATGAAGCAAGTTCCACAAACAGCTTCTTCTGCTTCCCAGTTAAAAACTATATGCAACATGGGAGACAACACGCTGGACAATGTGAGGACCCTAAATGAAGACTGTTTCTTTTTGCTCTCTTTATAGAGCAAAAAGCACAATAGGTTTCATGATAAGGAACTGAATCAATAGCCATTTATATTTAGAAGGTATTAAGTTACTGATTCCAGATTTTTTTTTACACATTCAGCCGTCCTCTAAAATAAACTGCCTTGAGACTTTTTCTCTCTTCATACATTCTGAGAACTTGGGACAAGCAAGCAAGTACAAACTGTGATTTGGTAAAAAAAATTTGGTGTGAGCTTTCATCTGACTGACAAATGGTAAGAAACCTTGCTAACAAAGTTTTTTCCCTTTTCAAACTTAAATCTTGACATGTCAGGTGATGATGCTGTGAAGGAACACTGTGACATCAAACTTATCTTGTGTCATCGTTTAGCTGAGCAAAGGAACAAAAGTCCTTTGGTTGGCCTAAAATTAAACACAGGATACCTTCCTGTATCTTGTTCTTGTGGAATCCCTTTGATACCAGTGGATTCATTCATGGTGCAGAATAGCATTCATGATGTTTTAGTGATACCAGAAATTAACTTCTGCTGGCTAAATGTAAATCCTTCTTTTAAAATCTGAAACTGGGTTGAAATAATACCTGCCTTTTAGTCCAAAAATTTGACTGTACCTTGTACAGACCTTTACAATGTAAACTGGTTACTCATGACACTGCAGATGATGTGGAATGGGCTTTTATTACAGAATATAGATCTCAGGTCCAAGGCAGTAGCAACTGATATTATTCTGTATATTTCCATATACATTAGCTAGTTTAAAGCTAGTCTGCACACATCAACAAAAGTTCTGATTGTGGTTCCATATTACAAAGTAGACATAATCTCTAGAAGCGATGCTCCAGAAGTGGGAATGCTAATCGCTACCATAGTATGGCTTCTGTGTATTTTTTTTCTGCTGTCCTTCAGGCATAGAATCTTTGTTTAGTTCTTATGCTGTGTTCTGGTTTATTTATTTGTAATCTCTAGCTAAACACATTTCTGTTATTTTTCAGAATTTTCACAGCTTCATAAAGTTTACTATTCTTGATTTAAAGCCTCAGTTCTAAGACATATAAAGAGATCTAGAATCTTGATTATTTTTTAATTTTTTTAAGTAAGCTTCAGGGAGAAACCAATCTGGTTTGAAAAAAAACATGGCTCCTTCAGAGGTTAGAAAGCATATGAAAAGAACATGAAATCTGTATATTCAAAACAAAAAGACAGGTCATGACTCTTGAATGCTCAGGATGGGCAACACAGTTTATTTCATCCTAATGCGACTAGTGTTGTGAGGAGATATCTTAATACACATTCATACAATATTCTGCATCACTGGCATCTATCTTGTGTGCTGTATAGCAGTTTCTAAAGAGAGGTTCATCTCAGAACCATTTTGAAAAATCACCTGGACTGGAGTGATTCCAGTAGATATATTTTCCACAAATGCTAAAGCTTTGGACTATCAGATTGGCATTTGGTTTTGTTGCTTTTTGAGCCAATATTAAATGGGTATACTTTAAGTCCCCTTTTTTTTGGTTTTCTCTCTTTCTTTCCCCAGTTTTTATCTTGTTTAATTTCTGAATGTTTGGGTACTTGTCATTCAGTATGCATGCATGATTTCTTTTCCCTTCCCATGTTATAGTCCTTTGTATTGTACCATATTTTTACATCCATTTGTGTATGTATTGGTAAATGCAGATGTATGTACAGTTGTGCACATGTGCCTGTATATGCCTTTCCCATCAAATATGTAGTAGTAGCCATTGATCATAACACAGTAGAAGTAAAAGGCCACAAACTCCAAGTGGGGGGACAGAGATTTAGAGCCCCAATCATTGTGATTTGGATGTAAATGGTTCCTCGCTTGTGTTGGTATGAACCCTTAAATATGAAGCCTGCCAGCTTTATGGAGACCAGTTATCAAGATGTCTTTGTCTCTTATTGACACTTAGGAACACTTTGCATTTCCCTCATGTGAGACCATTAATTAAATACAGGACAGGAGTCTTTACTTACCTGTACATCCAGAATAAAAAAAAATAATAATAATAAT
>VZTM01006554.1:266-15487 GCA_013400555.1 Jacana jacana | reverse complement strand
TTTGATTGACCTGAAACATTCTTTTTCCAATATAATTTCACAGAAGATTTGTACATTTTGGGTTTTCAATTAAGTTTGTAATGAGAAAAGAAAATCCATGTACTCTCTCATGAAATGAAAAATTAAGTTAGTATAAAACTGCTGTTGAATTATTATATGTCTAAGACCATTGAGTAGCAAAATGGATAAAATGTACAATGAAGCTGACGCTACTCAGCATTAATGAAAATTACACTGCTCAGTTAAAAACAAAACAAAACAAAACACCCATATGACAATCTGTAGAATATTTCTTTTCCTTTACTTTTAATTTTGTAGTCTTCTTGCTTCTTCAGTCAGTTGATGAACTTTATGACAAGATCTCTTTTTGCACAAGAAGTTAAGGAAAACACCCTATTACTGTTCCTACAAGCACTCTATATAATATGCTCACTACCACGACGCTTGGCATCCCCAGGCACTGGGAAGGATGATATGGGTTGAAGCACCTCAAAGCTACTGCTCTCTTAAAAAATTATTGTCTTAAATTGTCCAGTTTTATACTCAGTTGGGGTGTGGGACTGAGCCACGTTCTCCTTCATCCTAGTCTGATTAACTCTGAGACATTCACACTCTTGACAAACTCAGGGAGAAACATTTACACCACCATCTGTTTACCTGAAACAAAGGCCATTCTCCAGTCCCCTTTGTACTGAAATCAAGTCAGCTTTCTTTGCAGTCACACTCCACATTATTCCCTGATCTTCACAGGCACAATGCCCTTGTCCATTTCCTTTGAGCCTTCGACTGTAGAGGTTTATTCATTAGCCACAAAGTAAAAAATGGATGGAAGATCTTGGGCTTCAAGTCCGCATCTACAATGACTTTCAAAGGTTAAGGCATAAGGTAGCATCAAGTAGGATTTGCTTGGCCTTTGCTTTCTTTTGATTGTTGGAACAGCTGTTTGTTTTCCATGATTTTCATCCTAAGAGGCCTATGGGCTAAAAAATTCTAATACATGCTACAGTAAGTCAGCTACACTCTGGGTGGAAGATGTGGGAGAAAGGACACTAGTCAAAGAGTTGTAGCTACAGTCTTGTTTATATTTTTTATTTATACTGATTTGCATGTATCCTTAAATAATTCAAATGTTTAAAGCAAAATTTGTTTACAGTCTGACATTTTGTGCTGTAGATTGAGTGTACCCATAGCTACAAATAAGATACACAAACTTATCAAGCAGAGATGAACAGATTCGCGCACACGTGAAGGATGGCAATTTGGCATAGTTGTTTAATATTACATATGAGGAGAATCCTAGAGCAAGTAAACATTCAGGAAGAAATTAATATAATTTTGGAATAAATGGAACAAATGATTAAAAGTATTCTCTACAACCTATTTGGTTAAAAGGGGACATCCAGCAAATGGTTTTCCAGAAAGAGGTTGCATTGTGAATAGCACTAATTGTTATTGGCATGTCATAAAAATTACTGAATTTCTGTTTCAAATAAGAGAATGCACTTTTTACCCAAAGTTTGGGACTGATTCTGACCTGATTTCCTGTATAGGTAATGATTTCACATGCACAGGCTGTTATTAAAATGTGAAATTGATAAAAGTGAAACCTAAATAAACTATTTACTGATTTTGACGTGTTTATGCAGATAAATTGTAGGAAAAGGTGCAAGTAGGTTAAAAAGTTTGACATACTATAAAAAAAAGAAAAGAAAAGAAAAGAAAAAAACAAACCCAAAAAACTAGCTGGATTTCCTGCATATACGGGTCATAGAATTTCATCAAATGAACCCTGCAACAGGACAACAACTCTGAACAGGCTTGTGCTATCTCTTGGATTAAGATCTTATAAATTAAACTTGTGCATGCTCTTAAGCAACTAATTCCAAGAGTTTCTTGTTTCTCCTGGTGAAAACACCCAACCTTTTTAATTTTAAACTTCCAGTCATCAAATTTTTGTTGTACTATCAAGCCTGCTCCTATTATAAATTTTATCCCCTTTAGGTCCCTGCGGGTCAGGAGCAATTCCACTGGTATCCTTCTCTGTGTTAACCAAAGTAATCACTCCATCTGGAATGGATGTTCCAGATCCTGGATAGTACTTGTGATATTTTTCTTTCCAGTATGTCAATACTCTTTCTAAGTATCTAAGGATAAAGACTTTAAAAATGACCAATGTGGTTGGTCTCCAAAGGTAGCAGACTAAGGAGTTACTGATAGTGAATAAATGAGGGAATATTTATTGTAGGAATGTCAGGCATGTGGCTTTCAGAGAGGAGGATGCAATGATACATTGTCTAGCGAAAAAAAAAAAAAAAAAAAAAAAAAAAAAAAAAAAAAAAGAAATCCAGTGTAATCTACATTCTGGTGTCTCCACAGAGACCTTGATATGAAACCCTTGGTATCAAATGGGACACTTCCAACTGACTTGAACAGCTTTGTATCAGGCCTTAAGTGAACCTAGGTAAAGCTAGGGAAACAGCTAAGGACTTTGCCAATCGCTGGCAAAACTGGAATTTCGCATGCTGTCTTTCACTGCTCATGAGAGCTCTGAAGACAGGCAACAAGAATGATGAAAGGATTAAAAGATAAAAGATACATGGGGAACCGGAAAGAGCTAGATGCATGCAGTTTAAAAACAAGAAGGCTTAAGAGGTGCACAACTACTCTAAATTCTTTCCAGGAAATAATACATCACCCTGTGGTTTCTCTGGGAATAACCTCTCCTCAACTTATTAAAATACAAGATATAGAGAAAGGATATAATGTGATGTGCACTCTAATACACAGCCACTGTCCTTTTTATAAGAGAATTCCACCTCTTCCTTCTTGTAATCTTTTTCTCAGTTGGGTCACTTTCCTGCTTGTTTTTTTCAAGTCAGCTCAGAACTTTGCAATGGAGCTCAGTAGGAGAGAAGTATTTGTAAGTTATAAGGATTAGTTTCTTTAAACTCTCGGTACCAGTATTTCCACAGTATAAAAGGAAAATAAGTATTTTTGTGCATTAGATTATAACAAAGAATTTTTACTCTTCCTTGTCTCTGCCTGTGATATAGAGTAGAGCTGAAATGTTGGTCCCAATGAAGAGTATGACAGAGTTCCACTGAGTTCAGTAGTGTCTATTATTGAATTTTTCATTAGCATTTATCATTTTCCCCCCTCAGCAGTTCAACAACGGTAAAGCAGTCTGCGTAATTCATTGCACATACAAAATATGCATATAGAGCTCTTGGCAGTACAAGCTCTTGCATAACATAAAAGCTACATAATTCATTGCAGTAAGGGATGGGCAGCATATGTGCATATATACTTACTCACATATACCCCTTGTGGGTATCTAAAGCTACAGGATGTTCTGGGAAAGAAAGAGCCCAAAGCCCAAAATTTAACATCTCATATGTAGATGCATTATTACTTATTTCTATTATATATGTATATATCCTCAAAAGTTCAGTATTTTTATTCACCATAAAATATGCCTTATTATTTCAGCTATTTTTTTTTCTTGATCTTCCCATGAAGAGAGTAGGTTGTGTAAATAAGTTACATCAATCCCATATAAAAATTATCCTCAACTATTCATTTCAGGTACCAGGTCTATGTATGTCTACCTATGTAGATATCAAATTATAGAGATATAAAGTGTATACTCATCTTGAATTGGAAGTTGAGATATTCTGTGACTGGTTTGAATTCTCTGTGTACAGCCACAAGGAAAGAGCCCCTGGAAGATAGTTTTGCCAAGTCTTAGAGACAATATATCTGGGTCTTCAGTCTATTGGCAAAAGTATTGTAAGTGCCCACTTTTATTCAGGGAGGATAATTAGCTGTAGCTCTTTAGGAACCCCATGGACACCATTTTCAAAATAACTTTCTACTGCATTTTTTCCTACTTTGTTTTTCTCTCAAGTGGACATGCAATGGTGAATATGTTCAAGTCTGTTGCAAACCTTCCCATGCCTTTTGTCTATTAGATCTCCATGAGTATAAAAATATCCACCTAATTGCAATTCCAATACATTTAGTTTAGCTTTTATTTCTCATGACAGCAGTTATTGATGATGACAGCCAAAGCTCTGTCTATAATAGAGTTAAGCTTCATAACTATAATAAAAATGATAGCAACTCTGAGTACAGGTAAAAAAAATTAGTTCCTTCCTTATCTTTTACTACGTTGATGATTTCTAGCCAAACTGGTGTTTTAACATTCGTTAGTTATCTCAATCATCTGTAAGAAAGATGTTTTACATACTTTAGAGCAATAACTGAAAATAGGCAAGTAGGCTGTTTGTTATTAAACTTAACCTTGATGTGAGTTTCTGAGCAGTTGTTAGGGATTTTATATGTATTGTGAGTCATTCCGAGTATTCCTTAACCTTTCCAAGGCACAATTTGTTAGTTAATTTAATTTTGCAATAATTTTCCTTAGGAGAAGTCACATTGGTCCAGTGGGAACAGCTATTCCATTTGTGCTTGCCCAAATTGTTTGACAACTTTGGAACACATTGCTGAATACTTCATAATTTTCTTTCTTACAAAGAAAATTATGAAGCCCATACTTCTTTCTCTTTTTTTTCTTTTTTTTTTTTTTTTTTTCTTTGAAATAAACAGTGGTAAGTAGCCACAGTAGACTGTGAGAGGGTTTTCAGAGCTTGTACTATTCAGGAAAGTCAGACTTCATCAAGGAGAGCACCATTGAGCAGTGCATCAGAAACACTAGAGGTATCCTGTGAGAATGTTGAGGCTTTCATAGTAAGTTGAGAACTGGATGGCTTCGGATACTAGCATTAACTCTTTTAGCACTCATAGAATCATAGAATCATTCAGGTTGGAAGAGACCCCTGGGATCATCAAGTCCAACCATCAGCCCTACTCTACAAGTTCTCCCCTACACTAGATCCCTCAACACCACATCTAATCTACTCTTAAACACAGTCAGGGAGGGTGACTCCACCACCTCCCTGGGCAGCTGATTCCACTGACTGACCACTCTCTCCGTGAAAAATTTTTTCCTAATGTCTAGCCTAACCCTACCCTGCTGCAGCTTGCAGCCATTCCCTCTTGTCCTGTCGCTCATTGCCCGTGAGAAGAGACCAGCACCAATCTCTCTACAGTGCCCTTTCAAGCAGTTGTAGAGAGTGATGAGGTCTCCCCTCAGCCTCCTCTTCCTCAAACTAAACAACCCCAACTCCCTCAATCGATCCTCATAAGCCTTGTTCTCCAGGCCTCTCACCAGCTTTGTTGCCCTCCTCTGTACTTGCTCCAGCACCTCGATATCTCTCTTGTGCTGAGGTGCCCAGAACTGGACACAATACTCAAGGTGCGGTCTCACCAGTGCTGAGTACAGGGGGACAATCACCTCCCTACTTCTGCTGGTCACACTATTCTTTATGCAAGCCAGGATGCCATTGGCCTTCTTGGCCACCTGGGCACACTGCTGGCTCATGTTCAGCCACCTGTCGACCAGCACCCCCAGGTCCTTTTCTGCCAGGCAGCTCTCCAGCCACACTTCCCCAAGCCTGTAGCGATGCATGGGGTTGTTGTGGCCCAAGTGTAGGACCTGGTACTTGGCCTCATTGAAGGCCATGCCATTAACATTGGCCCATATATCCAGTCTGTCCAGGTCCCTCTGTAAAGCTTCCCTGTCCTCAACCAGATCAACACTCCCACCCAACTTGGTGTCATCTGCAAACTTACTAATAGTGTTTTCTATGTCCTTATCTATATCATCAATGGAGATACTAAAAAGGAAAGGCCCCAGTACTGAGCCCTGAGGAACACCACTTGTGACCGGCCGCCAGCTGGATTTAACCACATTGAGCATCACCCTTTGGGATCGTCCTTCCAGCCAGTGCTGGATCCAGCAGATCGTACGTTCGTCCAGGCCATGAGCAGCCAGCTTTTCCATGAGAATGTGGTGGGGGACAGTGTCAAATGCTTTGCTAAGATCCAGATATATTATATCCACTGACTTGGAGATCTTTACATTATGATGTGCAATGAAAAATAGATACTATTTTCTCTCTTGGTCTTGTCTATTCTGCTTGAGGTATATGGTTTTTAGGTGTTCCCGGTGTTATGACATGATCGGCATGGTTTGGGCAAGATTTGGAGGTTTTTCCGTATTCCTTGTTTTCTCAACATCTTTCATTTGAGCATATGTATCCAGGACATAACCCTACTCCCAGTCTGGACAGTAATATTCAGTACTGCAAAGGATGAAAACACCTGTATTTGGCAGAGAGTTATGGAAGATAATTGAGTGAAAAAAAGGATGGTTGTATACATAACGCATACAAACACTCAACCTTGAATGAAACAACCTGCAATGTGAGTTGATTCACATTTTAGGCTGTATTTCTTACCTCTGCTTTAATTATTCCTCCCAATGAAACACCTCCTCCCAGCAGCCCTAGTTAAAGCAAAAGGTATTACTGGAAGGTCAGCTGACACACCTTTATTTTTACTTATTTCAGGAGCAAAAGTTATTCTTGGCCACTTGCAGTTCTCCTTTTTCATCATCTTCACGTCTCTCCTGCAAGAAATCAAAGCTTGTTGTCTTAATCTTCCACAGTGCTGAGAGGAGTTACATTGGAAGGGTTTTACAGAAGCGAACAATGTAGTTATTTTTAATGTAAAATGCTTCTGCTTACATGAAAATAGCATAAAATTTACATCATTTTAAGATCTCCCAGTAATAATTCACTCAGCAAATATTCAGTTCAGTTTTTGTTGAATATTCTCTTGTTCATGGTTCTTAACTTTTCGACAGTTTTTGATGGTCATTTCCTGCCCTGGCATCAAGTCTTTTCTTACAATTTCCATTTTAACATTGTTTGAGTACAGTATGTTTTGCTGGTTTTGAACAACTGAGCTAAAACATTGGTGGAGATGTCTTGTGCTTATATCACAGAATCACAGAATGTCAGGCATTGGAAGGGACCTTGAAAGATCATCTAGTCCAATCCCCCTGCCAGAGCAGGAACACCTAGATCAGATCACTCAGGAATCCATCCAGGCAGGCTTTGAATGTCTCCAGAGGAGGAGACTCCACAACCTCTCTGGGCAGCCCCTGCCAGTGTTCTGTTACCCTCAGTCTGAAGAAGTTTTTCCTCATATTTAAGTGGAACCTCCTATGTTCCAGCTTGCACCCATTTCTCTTTGTCCTATCATTGGATACTGAGAAGAGCCTGGCTCCATCCTCCTGACACTCACCCTTTACATATTTATAAACATTAATGAGGTCACCTCTCAGTCTCCTCTTCTCCAAGCTAAAGAGACCCAGCTCCCTCAGCCTTTCCTCGTATGGGAGATGCTCCACTCCCTTCATCATCTTGGTAGCTCTGCAGTGGACTCTCTCAAGCAGTTCCCTGTACTTCTTGAACTGATGGGCCCAGAACTGGACACAATATTCCAGATGTGGTCTCACCAGAGCAGAGTAGAGAGGGAGGAGAACCTCTTGTGACCTACTAATCACACCCTTTCTAATATACCCCAGGATGCCACTGGCCTTCTTGGCCATGAGGGCACAGTGCTAGCGCATGGTCATCCCATTGTCTACCAGGAGCCCCTGTACTATTTTTGTGTAATGGAGGAAAACTGAGGAGGGGACTGACTGAGTGGCTTTACATAGAGGTAAAAGAAAATTCACCATGTATTTTAGAACTGCATCTGGCAGAAGTGTTTTGTGTAATTTTCTTTAAAGTACATAAAGAACAATTGAATTTCTGTGGCCAAAACAGAGTGCAGTTAAAAATATAGATTTTGGTTGGTACATGCAAAGTCTTTGGCTGAAGAGCCCAAAGGTGAGATACAATACCTCTTAATAAGATATATTTTGCAGAATTTTCTATAGTAAATGCCTCAAATTATACTTGAGGAAGGCTGTTATTTTGTAACTAACTATTTTGTTTAGTCTGAAAATAGATAAGCGATATAATTTATGAAGCTTTAAAATAAGTTGGGTACTTTAAACACATCCATATCTATTCTTTTTCAACAGATATAGGACTTTAAATAATGTATACGGCAGAGGAACTTGTGTTCTCCCTTTGCTGGGCTAAACTTCACTAAAGGAGCAACTCTTTTGTTAAACAGTGGCATAAGTGAAATAGCCCAAGTGTGTCATAAGTAGCTTATAGTAAAAACCCAAGCACTGGTGACTGAGGAATCAAGGAAGCAGTAGAGATGAAGGTCAGATAGCACCATCACAGAGTTAATTTGCCACTGCCTTGCACAAGAAGCAACTGTTTACAATGGCCTGCTAAACCTCTGCATTGCTTTCTCTCTAGAAGCCTAAATGATTGCAAGGCTGCCATGCTTTTTTTCATGGTGTCCATTGCTCTCCTCCACTAACTCCTTGCTGCCTCTTGTCCCTCACATGACCTTCGGAAAGAGCTGCACCTTCCTCTCAATGTTGCCTTGTGTGTTTCTGCTGTAAACCCTGTGATCATTTCCCACTTGGCCCCTTGCAGGCATACCTCAGCGTATTCACCTGGGCTACAAAGTTTTTGTGCTCAAGAATTATGTAACAATAGGCATTACACTACACAAGAACAAACACTAGGCGTTACGTCCCACAGCTGTACAAAGCTGCGCAAAAGCTGAAGTAATCCAGATAGCGGACATCTGATCATTAGATAATACCCAGTCTAATGCCATAGATAATTCCCAAGTCCCCAGTCAACAGCCTCTCACAGCCTTTAAGAAGGGTGCTGATGCTGGAGAAGACCTCACACTGACCTTTAATTTTGACTTAAAAAAATGTTGCTGATAGATTGCTGATCTTTGCCATGTATTCATACACTTCAGTTTAAAATGTGTTTAATTTTCTATTTCACAGGCACCGATCTTGAAGTATGAAATACACTGTATAAAAATCCGAGCTGATATCCATGTAGAAAATTTATACACAGTGAATATGCCAGCCACTTTCCATCTACCTAGAGGCATGAACGCCAAGAATACTTCAGACTAAAGGATTTATTGATCTTAATGTAGCTGCCATATTCAATCAAGAAAGTCTGGAAGGAGTAAATAGGCATCTGCAGATTGATTCTCCTTTAAGGTTTTCCCAGTAGCATACACTGGTAACCGTTACATAATAATTGCTTCCCAAATAAACTGCTGATTAAGACTGACATTCTTCACTCATGGTGAATATTACTGAAATCTTCAAGTGATACTGCTGAAGCCAGTGCAGACACTATGCAATATAATAAAATTCTGAAGAATAGGACTGTATGCATATTTACTTAAGTAACTGATCTATTGAAAGATAAACCATTATTTTGGAAAATAACATGCCTCGATAAGCATTAGACTCTTGAAGTGCACTAACTAAAGCAAATGCACCAGAATGCACTTTATGATCTCTTCCTTCTAACAGGAAATTTAGTAGCAACAGGTGACAGTGGCATTTGAAGTTATTGCTAATAAGCATTGTATCCTGCCCTGAAACATATCTTTATATCTACTTGGAACTTTACATACTCCTAGAGTGAATTCCAGTATGATATCATCTTAAATCTAATGCACTCCCAAAAAAGCAAGCAGCACACAAAGGCTAATTTGTATTAAAGCACCTGATACATAATTTATAAGCTTGCCAAGGGCCATCAGTAGAATTCCCTTATGATAATCAGGAAATTATTTGATCAGGTATATACAGTACTACATTTTATTACTCACTGATGTCTAGCAGCACTATTAAACAAATAACACAGCTTACATAGTGATCCTATGTTTACATTCCTCTTCACAGAAAAAGCCTGCAGATGTTTTAAGTTCTCAGTTTGCCAGAGGGTGAACCAAACCTGGCAGTCAAGGTACTGCAATGACTATGCCTCTGTCAGCTTCTTCTACCAACAGCGTCTTGTGAGTTACCATCCTTTGCAGTTTGAGCAGCAGTGACTGTTAACAGCTTGACACATCTAAAGGTATGTGTTTGCTTCAGCATGTTATATCTTCATGTTTTATCTCTTCAAAAGCTGTGTATAACTGTGTGCTGAAGTTAAGTTGGTCCTGCAGCCAATGTGCTCCTTGAACTAGCAGTCTTGTGAGGACTCCTCAAAGAAAAAGTCATGGGAGATTTCTTAACTGCAGAATCCTACTGGTTCTCTTAGGTTAAGCATACTCGTGGTCACTGCAAATCCCACCAAAATCTCTCTGGCCATACCAAGGGCTTGATTTGTGTAAAGCCAACATGCAGGACTGAACACATGTTCCACTGGAAGCTGCTTGCTGAGTCCTCCTGTAAAAGTCCCTGTGGACGTGCCACAGTTGTTGAGGCAGCCACAGGGATTCAACAACACAATTCAACAGTGGGAATATGTTGACTCAAAGTGAATCAAAACATCCTAAAAAGTTCTCTGCGCTAAGAAACATGCCCAGTCCCAGCAGTTGCTAAGCATAACCAGCAGGGTTGCCCATTTTGCCTGCCCACCAGTAGCCTTGCCATGAGAAAGAAATAACAGGTGGGTCAAATGAACATCCAAGCCCTTTCCCAGAACACCCAGTAATGAGATCTAAACCACAGCATGTGTTCCCTGCTGAGCCCCTGCCCCATTTGCAAGCTCATGCTGCCAGGTTAGGTGAGCAGCACATGGGACTTCAAATGAGCTCCGCTGCAGTAAGAGGCCAACAGCTCTTTTTTGCAAAGGCAGCATTCTATGCAAAGTGAGAACACTTCCTAGCCAGCACACACATTGCCCAGGGCCTCTCAGCTTGTGGGTATTATACCGCGTACACATTTTATTCTGTTAAAAATTAATGTGCCAGTGAAACTAATAATTTTACAGTTGGTAATAGAAATATGGATGGAAGTACCATAAATATTATTTTCACATGGCACGTAATTTTTGCTTTGCTGCTTCTTTTTCCATTCAGTTCTCCTCCATAAAACTATCATAATAGTAGTAAAAATAAATAAAATAAAGAAGAAATAGTAAAAGAGTAAAATAAAATAATTTAAACAAATAAACCAAACCAAACCAAACCCATTCTAGTGATGGAAATACTCTCAGACATGGCAAAATATGCAAATTTAATTTGCTTCATAGAAGAGGATGTTACTAGATGAGTGCTTCAATAGCTGACCCACAGAGTGTCTTGACTAAATAGCTGTTTGAAGATATGAGTAGCTAGATGGAAGCAGTTGTCCTCAAGATGGTCTAAATACCTCATGCTGTGTTCATTAAGGACATCACTCAGAGTACTGTGTTAGGATTCATGGGGTTCTCTGCTCAATTTGATCATCTTTAGAAGCTCACAAGATCACAAACCAGATTCATCAAAGCAAGACTTAAAAGAGATTTTCCTCTGTACAGCTTGGATGCAGAGCAATTTTAAATTAAACAATATTTTAATAAATTCAGTTTTCATTTCATTAATAGTTTTGCTTTTCATAGTGGATGGGTGGATGACTGTTAAAGCAAGTGTGATATTAAAAGCTATGTATTTGTTTATATATAATTTTCATTTTTTTATTGAAACTTTTGTGCAATTATCTGGTAGAAAATGCTGTTAATTTGTGACTGTCTTAATATAATAATAATAAGGCAGCCTCTTAATACCAAGTTTTTTTCCATCCATGATGTAATTTGCATAAGATTATAGGCTGCTGTTTGGATTTTCAAATTAGTTAAAGGACAAGATTACTTTAATGAGATCTGGGTTTAGGATCCTGTCATGTCAGTTTATGAAGGCCTATGATTGTTTAGGCCAAGTGAACTTAAAATGTGAAGGAAAATCATGAGTGCCAAAGATTTAATGGGGATACAATACAAATAATGAGATTTGGAGATAAAGCATATTTGAAAATGTTAGGACCGAATGAAAGCTGGGAGTGTCTGCACTGAAGAGCAATTACTTCTTTTCTGGAAACCATTATCTGGGTGATATCTAGAGTTTATTACAATAGATGATTTGCTTGCATGAGAGACAGCTTTTCTGTGAAAGTAAATTATAGCAGTTGAAATTTTTTTATTCAGCATTGATATAGTATGGAATCACTACAATGGTTTCCTTTGGGATTTGTAATTCAGGTATGTCCTTCTGTGGTTTTCTCCAGAGGCTGATTTGCCAGCTAAGCTACTTTTCTTTCTACTTATTCTTCCTTGGACTACAGCGTGTTTTGGGATCCCACAATAACAGTACATTATTGGAAATATTGACTTTGACAACACAGCCCATGAAAGAGATTGGGGGGTATAACTACTGATATATGCTTTACATTTAGGAAATGTGCTGAATTTTCCCAATACGAATAGGTATTTCAAACACTGAAAATTCTACATAGAAACACATCTTATTTTCCCCCTCCAAGATAACAAGATAATGTTTTGCTGAAAACGTATCAGAAAAAACTTTTTTTGTAACTTTTTTTTTTTTTTTTTTCAATCTTAGAAACTTGAGATGGAGAATCAAATTAGAGTATTCCTGTTACAGGCACAGAAGATTAAAAAATAAAGAGTAATAAGGAAGTAATTTAAAATTTCCTTCAAACTGCTTCTTACCACTGTATAATTAGACATATATTTACTAATTGCTGACTATTCCCAAGTTTACTGGTGTTTAAATTACTGTCCGATATCTCATTAATGTTGATGCCACATTAAAATCCGCTCTGAATGCTCAATTAGCAGGCATCTTATCTAGAAACTTTTAAGGCATGTGCCAACAAGTATTGAGAAGAAGCATTTAATTGTAAATGCTTTCAGACAAATCATTACCATTGAAGATATTTGTGTATCAGTTGACATGACCTTTGAGACGAATGCTCACCCACATGCATCACTACTTCTGAACACACATAAATCTGTACTATCAGTTAAGTATTTGTGTACAGAGTTGTCTCTAAGAATGAATGTCTCTTAGTATTTTAAAGACAAAACGGCAGGTTTCCTGTCCAACAGAGGCAAATATTCCTGATTGTTTACCTAATTATGGTGTTATTGTGGAAGAAAGATGGGAGAGCAAGACACAAGGTCACTTATGACATCTCAGTAATATCTGTGTCCACTTAATCCACAAGAACTAGGCATGTAAATGACATTGGCACTTTCATTCAATGCTTGCATGCTCATAGGAACATACGAAAGGCCAAATTGGGATAAACCCCAGCGCCATCTACTCTGGTAGCCTTTATCTGACAGAGATCACAGGTGAGTGTCTATGGAAGAGTAGATGAAACAATGTATTTAAGTAACTGGGAACAAGCTGGGCGCCAGTGGGGGGGTGGTGGGGAAGACAAGAAAGAAAACATGCAATATATGTCACCATCTCCTTTGTCTTTTGATAAACTGAAAGTAGAGGGTTTTATTCTCTGGCAAATGTGGTATTTACAGTAAATGTCCTTTGTTCAACCTGCTCAGAGAATTGATGGTCTGAAATCAAACCTTAAAGCTTAGAAAGAGTTAAATCATTAAAAATACTAAATTTATAATAAATATCTTTGTAATGTAATGTCTTTAATAGAAGGCCCCATTCACCAGTCAAGCTATTTTCCTCAGTGTCCTTTGCTGACACTATTGGTACTAAGTCTAGAAACAATACATAATGTCATAAAACCTGCTTTTGAGTACCCCAAAATCATTAATTCTGACCTATCCTGGGCATTTTCTTGCCTTTGTGTCTCTGGATTGTACCTTGAACATTAGTTTAACCAAAAGGTTTTTTGCTTAATATGTGTGTACAAGGCACACAGTTCACCACACTCTTAAAGTTCATCAGTTTACTGCCAAATAAACTTTATTTTAATAATCTTCTTACTGTGCTTAGTATCTAGCTTTCAAGCTAAACACTGTTTTTATGGCTGCAACCTTTTAAAGGGGTAAATGTGCACTCTTATTCCCTTCCTCACAATTTCTGTCATTTTTCTTTCCTGCATTAAGCAGAATTGCCTTCTATAAAGAGTTTTGCTAGCGTAACTTCCATAGTGTCTGCAGTATTGCTTAGCATGATAAGGCCTCATTTACATGGATGAAGTAACTTTCCCTTCATTATTTGTTTTTTAAGCCAGTGGGAGCTATGTCCATATACCTGATAACATTATTTAGCTATTAGACATTAAAGTAGAGAGTTGAGGGAAAAGCAACAAATACGCTATGAAATTATGAGGCTTCTCAAATTCACAGCAGCCATTTTCAGCAATTGAGAGATATTGGAGAGATTATTCTTCAGGGATCGTAGATGATTTACAGTTGGAGAATAAAGGGAATAAGTGAAAATTATTCTGTTCTTCTCAGCCTCTGTCTAGCCAGGATTTCCCATGTTTGCTTGGAATACCTATGTAGTTCATAGGTATAGGCATACCTATGTAGTGAAGGGGTTTTGCTCTTCACTCCGGACCAAAGGTCAGCGGAAGGAGGTATATAACTTTTACGGTATCTACGGTTCATCTTTCTAATACACTGAAAGGTGTGTTTTAACTACTAGATTACAAATACCATAAGGGAAGTAGTAGTTCTGTAGTTCTGTGAGAAAGGACTACAGTTTTGTGCCTTTTTCCTGGGAGGCTTTGGTGTCTCAAGCCTGGTGATCTCCAGTTGAAATTTTTCTGAATTTGGGACACTTATATGTGCTCTCCCTTTATGGAGTTTGTGTGTTAAGAAGTAAGTGAATATTATAACCTGAGTTGGGGATCTTATCCAAATGCAGGCTGCTTATTTTCCTGAGTTTTATAGAACCTTATATATCTTCAGGGCTTTAACCTTTATGTGAAAATCTGAGATATCACACAGCGATGTGCACGTGCAAAAAAATACATTGATAGCATGATTGATTATCAGCTTTGCTTCTAGGGAAAACAAAGATAGAAACTGTCTGATATGCTACAAATATGCCTAATACACTACAAATCCACTGACTCCAAAGCACCCTTTTAATGGTCAATGTCTTAGCATGCTTTATAACTTTATTCCTATTCTTATTATGGGATCTAATTAATTAATTTTCTCATGGTCTGTTGATATTATGAATTCTATATAACAACTTATTCCATCTCACATACTTTGAATTGCTCTATGCTTTCTTTTGTGCTGTTCTCTTACTTGAATTATTAACAGGTGCTTTCTGACCTACCTTGTGGTCTTCCTCTACAGCCTGAAGCCTTTAGGTTGTTCAACTGTACTTGATAGCTCTGGAAACTGCAATTGCTTTTGCTTATGTCATGATGCTGCTTAAATAGTCCTGTCACTGCAAGAGACAACTTTTATGGCCTGATG
>VZTM01006553.1:96747-120150 GCA_013400555.1 Jacana jacana | reverse complement strand
TTTTCTGTGAGGAAAATGAGGCTGTTGGAAGGCCCCGCTTTGGGTTCTGTTCGTGTTCATTAGTTTGTGTCATAAGACATATGCCTTGATGATATCTGCAGCGTTATTAAATGTCATAAGAATGTATTTTCCCAGCAGCAGTGGAAGTATCCACAGTAACACTTTTAGGATCTTAGCTAATTTTCAATCTTGGACCTGGAAAAAAAAAGAATATAAAAAAAATTTAAAACAAGCTTTACTGAGACAAAGGAAGCATGTGCTAAACATCAGTATTACCCAAACATTGACTATTTTACTTGTACTTGCTACACTTGCTGGATAGCTATCTATCGCTTTGAAATATCCACCAGCACACATATTAGAACCCTGTCTGAGTCTAGGTACAGGGAGTAATGTTTTGGGGATGTGACTCAAAGAGAGTGGAGGGATTTTGTTCTCTTTTTAATCTAGCAGGTTCTGAAAAAGAATTAAAGAAGATATGAGTTTGGAGGATAATGTGCTAGGTCAAAAAGCTGGACATATCTACTAATTTTTGCAGTGTCTGCATTTGTTTATGGTGCAAGTTTATGGTGTATGATGTAAAAAAGGCTATATGTATACAGCTGTATGCCAAATTTCACGTCTGTTTTTGTCTAGCCCTGTTGCTTGCTTGTACACTGTGCCTGCAGCTCCACCTCTTCAAAGACTTCTATTAATCCAACCTACGGAGAGCTATTCATACAGCTTATGGGGTTTTATTTTTAAATCCTCACAGAAATGATTTGCTGCCCTCAAGTTAAGAATTTAAAGGAAAATTAAATTAAGGCTGCCTAAATAATGAAAGCATCTTTAGACTTGATAGATAGAGACCATCAAAGCAAAAAGTCTGTATCCCTGGAAAGATTTCTGGTATTGTTTAGTGCTGGGGGGAGTTACCACTGCTAGTATATCATGCAGCATGAGGCTTTCAATTCATGTGCTTATGCTTCTTGAATTCTTAATTGCCAGAGTTGTTGTTTATGTTTTAGGTCATAAATTAAGATGTTTGTAACTCAAAAAATGTCTATCCTTATGAGGCCTATGGCATTGGGGTAGTAGTGTTGTATAGTTTTGCTAACAGATGGATTGAAGAAAGAAAGCCTTAAGAAAGCCTGTATGCATTAAGAAACACCTGACTTTCTTACATGCCATGAAATGTAAGCCTAGTATTTGTTATTGTGATGTATGTGTTATATTGCTGCCTGCCTAGTATAGCTCTCTATTGCATGTGTAACTCTCTATTGTTTCTACTTCTCTTGAGCTGTGGAGTTTTCCTAAATAGAGTCTAAAAAATAAAATAAAATCTGATAGAGCATCACTGGTCCTATTTTCAATTTGTTTAGCAAGGAATAAAAGTAATTGATGTTACCTAAAACCTGTGTACAGGTCTGTGAAGAAGGGAATTTACTAATTGAAATCCCAAAATAGTCCAAAAATTGGAAGGGATGGAGGTAGGGAAGTACAGAGGTTTTTGTTTTCTTATATGTGTGTAGAAAAATACATGCCTTTTATTTACCTCTCATTTCTTCTGTCTTTAGGTTTTCCAAATGAGCCTGCTGCTGTCATTGCCCTTAACACTATTAAGGAATGGTTGAGCAAGAATCATAATGAGGTATGGAATAAAACAGAAAATTTCCAAATTTCTCTTCAAGATTAAGGTCTTTGATTCCAAAATTCTGAAAAGAGTAAACATCGACTTGCGCCTTGAAGACTTGTATTATTTAGTCTAAGACCAATGAAATCAGGTCAGGACAATATAGTCAGGGGAAGATTGTTATACTTAAAACCTACACTGGTGTTGAAGGGAAATACCTTTGCTTGAACCATACTGTGCATTTCCTGTTCATTTTAATCTTTTCTGGCAAAGTAAAAGACCATTCTCTTCTTAAGCTGTTTCTGAGCGTCAGAGGTTTTGTGTAAGAGATTCTTGGAACGGAAGTGTATGTAACAGTTGTCAGTGGAAACAGCCACTAAAGGTCAGTAGTGTTCCAGGGGTCACTTTACAGTAAAGAAGCCTATGACAGTATTTTCTATTTTCATTAATTTTTTGTTTGCTTACAGTTAAGCGTTCATTTTCCCTGGAACGCTCACAGAATACATGATACAACTGCATTTTTGACAGGACTGGTCATCTTCCAGTGGCAGCATGATGGTGATTATTTTTGCAAGACAAAAAAAGAAAAAAAAGCTTTCATCAGAACTATCTCCATAACTCCTCTTTCTGTTTTTTTCTTTCTCTGGTTTGACTTCGTAGTGGGCTGATAGTTCCGGGTGTTAAATTGGAGAAATGCAGCATAGAAGTGACAGAAGAAATAAAATAATCATGAAGTCTTAAACTGAAGCTATGCCTGTTTCCTCACGATGGCAACCAGCAGATTTCAGACAGAGTTCAGTATTTTTGTCTGCAAACATTTAACAAAGCATCCAGTGGAGATGCACCGAATACAGGGACATAATTAGTAGTATTTTTCCTCTAGCAATCTATTCAGGGGGGCTTTTTGTCAAGAGAACATAATAGGTGAGAGCATTAATTTAGTTGTTTAATGAGGTTTGTTTGGTTTTTTACCAGCTTGGAATATAAAGAAATACTATGTTGAGATTTGAATGGTGAATTGAAGTTTTCAAACGTGATTTCAGAAAGGTACGCTAAGGAGTGCATCTGTGTTTGGACACCGGTTCTTTGTAGCACTGAGCTCTGTGACTTCAGAGATCTGAGCAGTGAAGCAGGAGTTCCAGATGGTGTGCCTGGGTGTTATCAGCCTAGCTCTAGACTTATAGTTTTGGGGGTCTGGTCTGTTAGTATGCCATTTTAACCCTTAACTGTAAGGCTAGAACGTCTATGTTTATGCTGCTTTGCTCTTTTTTTCTCTTAATTGCATTTTTTACCACATAATTTAAAAGAAAGGCTAAAAGTCTTTTTTGTCTCCAGAAATAAGCTTTTGTCCCTTGAAAGCTGGGTATGTGCTGTATACACACTTCTTAATTACTTTTAGTCGTGTTCTAAGAAACCTGACTTCATTTGTTAGACTGCCTATCAAAAGTGTAGAAGTTTTCTCAGTGAAAAATATTTTCTGAAGTATTTTTCTCTATGGTTCGGCTATAAGACAACTTGCAGTACACTTTGTCTTCCCTTTTTTCCCTTTTTCTGCTTCTATTCTGCTTTCCAGGCTGGAAACTCCCATATGCCGTGTGTCACCTTCCCATCTTTCTTTCAGTTAATGTGTTGCTTCTACTTTTTTCTGGTTCCCTTCACAGACTTCAAGTGAGTTCCTTCCCTTGTCATCAGAAAGCCCCAGGTCTGTTTTGGAAGAGGACTTGAGGTTCCTAGCAAAGAGTGATTGAAGTGACAGTGTTTCTCATATGTGTTCATGACTCTTATTTGAGTTGTAATTTTTCATATATTTTGACCTGCATTTGCAAAATGCCACTGTATTTATGGTCCAAACAGATTAGTGTAAAGTATGAACATAGAATATGCATGATTCCTTCTTTCTCATTTTCTGTAACATATTCCCTTTTAATTCTTGGCCTTCTTGGCTGCCTAGCTCTAAACATCCTGTCTTGCTCCTCACAAACTCTGATTTAATCTGAATTCTTATAAAATAAGTAGCTATCACTTAGAATGTTTGGACAGTGAAAGGAGGCCAGGCTGTCCTGACTACAAAATAATGTTTAAAATTTATCCTACTGAGCTTACATCACAGCTGTTTTCTGGATTTGGGCGAGTATAGCTGGTAGTTTTTATCCTAAATGTTTCCTAACACCCTGAATCCCAGACTCACCAAGTTGAGATCTCATGCTGTTTGACACCTTTGAAAATGATGGGATGCATTTATTACACATGCAATATGCAATTATTACATATCCATTAATATGACAATTCAGAGCTAATCCTCAAGAGCTTTAGATGATTTTTGAAGGAAGTGAATACTAGATTTCACTCAAGATATGTTTTGATGGTCCAGCTATCCATAGCTTTGTACTTTCCTGTACAAAGCTTTCCCTCTTTGCAAGGTTTTTCTGCAGTCTTGGATTTTAGCCTATGGCATACTACTGTGCTTAACATGTCATAAATAGGTCAACAGCAAAATAAAAGTACTTAATTCTATTGGAGATAGTAGTAACTTAGCCAGTGCAAGGCATCTTTGAGAAGCGTACTGATGTTGGGTTGCTGTTGTTTAAAGCGTATTGCAATGTGAGCATAGTTCGTCTGGTTTAAATGAACTGGCATAGCTCTGTGCTAGGTGTCAGCCTGATCCATTTCATATTGTGTATATTTTGGGCTTTGAGTAGTAATATTATACATCTCCTGAACTTTTCCCAAAAGTAGTTCATCATAGAGCAGTGGAAATGAAAGAGACTTGCTGGGTCGCCACAGTGTAAGTTTCCTCTTACTGCAGATAACCATATGATATAGTCCTTCCCATAAACCTCTGTCATAGAGGTAGAGCAACTCCCACTACGCCCACTGGAGATTTAAATCCACATGTTGTAGTTTGGGAGCAAAACCTCTAATGATTTGCAACAAGACCAGCTTTTCAGATGGCTGCCTGTGTTTCGCTCCTGTTACTGCTGTCCATAGCCACTCCCCTGACACTGGCTACGCTGTCAGAATGAGACAGCGGGTCCTGCTAACAGCCTCTCCTGAACACAAGAGGCTTCCCACATTTGGCTCCACCAGAGTTAAATGAATCAAAGCCAGCTTCTTCCCTTCTTTTTTTCTTGTGCAGTCTGCCTTGCCTTTGAAAAAGTTCTGCTTCTTTAGTCCCAAAGATGTTTGGCTGCTGGTTATCCCCTTGGTAATGTTTGGTGCTGGTTATTCTTAAAATCTCAAACTCTTTCAGTGTAGAATGTAAAATGTTCAATGTAGAATTGATTGAATTCAAGAAGTTTCAGTGCCAGATAGACACCAAAATGATGGCCTGCACACTAGAAAATTTGCCCACATAACAATATACATGGCAAAACCAGGGAGGTGAATAAGATGGAAACGTAACGAATTTGTGAGTGTTGTGTTGTGCTGTGCAGCAGCAGTGTCTTATCTGCCATCCTGCCTCCCAAGAAACTGTGACAGATTTGTGAAAGACGTGGCAGTATTGTTGTTTTCTCCTCTCTGCCCTCCTGTAGTGCTTCCCTTCTCTGATGCCATCATGGAAGATTTTATCCACACTGATATTAATCCAAAATATAAATAAATCAGTGGTTATGTTCTCTGGTCAGCCTTGGGGGCCTGAAAATATAACCTAAGTGACTCCATTCCTGCAAACTGTTAGAGCCCTATGAAATTCTCTGTCATAGTATTTACAAGAAAAGTGATTTGCATTTAATAAAAGGTTTTCTTATCCAAGTCCATTGTTGTGCTTGACCCCTCAGGTGTTTGCATAAAAACTTATTAGCATGCTTAACTCCGATGGTGCTCAGATGAATGTCTCATTACCATGCAAATGGAGTTAGCTCCTTTCTGAGGTTAATTGTTACAAAGCAACACAGAGAGAGATTTATTGTAATTTTCTGAACAAGGAACACCAGCTAGGCAGGGCAGCAGCCATCATCCTCTAGCAGCCTAAAACTTAACTACATAAAGTCTGCTAGGGAAAAAAAAACCCAAGATTGTAAGTAATAGTTTGGACTTAGTTGGACGTAACACACAGCACTCTTCTGGTCTTGAAATGCAACTCTTAGTCAAACTAATTTCGGGCCATGTTTTACACCAAGGTCTGCTGACTGGCAGCCAGAGGGCAAATCTAGTTTAGAAGCTGGTAAATGGTGTTATACTGTAAGCGCAGAAATCCCTTGGAGCAAACTCGCAAGAATGGCCACCGTCAGCAGTACTGGGTTAATTTACTGCAGACCACCTAGGCTATCTCTTTAGCAAACTGCATTTTCACATTGCAAAGTGCACTAAAGGTTTAATAGAATTCTTTAGAGCACAAAATAGAATTGGATCCCATCCTTTAGGAAATTATATACTGGGATTCATTTAAAAATGCACATTGAGCTCTTTGAACAGTTCAGAATGTTTCTTTCTGGGATAATTTGGCAAGGTTTGAGATACTGCCACCTGATTTCCCATAATGTTATCACAAAAGAATTGTGACACCTTTAAATACTAGACACTTACATACTGGGGAGATGTGGGGAGAGGATTATGTTTGATTTTTTTGTGGTTGGGTATCTTTGAACATTTGCAAAGGTAGAAATTGTTATTTGCTTTTACTTCGGTCCCACACTATCTTTCTCACAAGAGTGAAAAATAAAAAATGCTCAGTGTTTGCCTTTCCTTATGTCACTGACATGAAAAGCCTCAGGACTTTTTCACTGCTCAAGAAAATACTTTAATTTAACAGCACATTTAGTTCAAAGTATTGTTTTTCCTCTTGCACAATATCTCATAACATTTATTACGCACCCCAGTAGAACAACAAACAGGAAAGTGCAATTGCAATATATGTTCCATTGAAATAACTGATGCAGATTAAAAGCACATAGGTGGAAATAAGTCAACACATTCCTGAATCCTTGTCATTGGAATTGCTACTGAAGAGATTTTGGTTTTTTTCTTACTTTGCTTGAAGTATGTGATACTTAGGTCCCCATTTTTAGCAAGTAGTTATGCATCGTCCCACAGCTAAAAAAAAGAAATTAAATTGTACATTTCCAGCAAAACAGGATGAGCAAAATCCTGGTACATCTGGAATGAGTGTTTTTGAGGGTAGAGGAAGGGGGAGAAGAATCATACTTGCTCTCCTTCTTACGACAAAGAATTTCATGAGAAAACGTTGTTTGTCAAGTTAGGCACACCACAACAAGGATGCCCTGCACCTGCATTTTATTTTGTACTGTGCTTGGTCATTGACATTTTCCACTACTGAGATGGTTAAGTGTAATTACCTTTCCTGTGCACTGATTCCCATATACCCTTGTACCTTGGTGGCACACAGGGGTTGGACTGGCCTTGACTCACCAGCAGGAGCTGTTGAGCTGTGAGCCGATGTGAGCAGAGGAAGAGCTCCCTGAAGAAGGGGTCCTTGGATGTGACTGGAAGGGCTTTTATCCTCCTAATAAAAGCTACATGAGCAACTGAACTTCTAAGGATGGGGAGCGTGTGTAGGAATTCGAGGAAGGGAAGGGCTGTGGTGAGAAAGGAGAGCTTCAGGGATTATGCCATTTTCCTTGTCCTTACAGAGCTTGTCACACTGATGTTATAGCAGGTGTCTCCTGTTCAGGAAAGGTTGGAGTAGGGCAGTGAGGGAGCAGCTTCCTCAAGAGTAAGACACAGTTGAGAGGTCCAGCAGGACTTAAACCACCTGCACTGTGTGTTGGCCACCCAGAGCTAAGCCTGCTTGAGACATCTTGGCTCAAAAGAGTTATAGTTGTTGTAATAAAAAGAGCAATAGTCTTAGCTGCCTGAGGAAAGACATGACTGCTGCATGATCTGGCAGATATGGCACAGCACCCACAAGAGAGGGACATCTGTGTGCCAAGCAAGACATCCCAAGCACCTAAAATGGAGCAAGGTACCTGGGTCTAGTTTGGAGAGTGGTAAGTGTCCTCCCAGACAGCCACTGCCTGGGAGGACAGAGCAAAGGGTATTGCCACTGTCTCTGTTGCACAAGGCAAGGTAGTGCAGGTGTGTCTCAGTGAGCTTTTAAAAGCACTGGAGCTTTATGTTGGGGTAAACTAACATGATCACAGCTTTGTGTCTTGTGCAGCTCTCCACAGATAGCACAGCACTCCATGGTATCCATTTGGGTACCACATTAGTCAGGGGATGGGGGGAGCTATAAGACAGCAGGATAGGAACATTTCTCTTCTTTCCCCTTTTCAAATCAGACCAGGTAGCTGACAAAAAGTTGCTTTTACCTCTGGGCCTGTGAAGACATCAGGGCAATCCAATTTCAGTATTTCTATGGACTGCTTGCCTGAAAGATCATTTTGATGATGTTTTATTTTTGTTTGTTTGTTTTATTTTATTTTATTTATTTTATTTCTTTTTAGATTTTTCTTTCCTCCTCCCTTTGGTGGTCTTGGTTAATCTAATTTTGGCTTTTTACATTCTTTAGAGACAATTAAACAAAGTGGCATCTTGAGATGAAGTCTTGTCTTTATCTCTGCAGAAGGATAGAGATGGAGACAGTGTGTCTTGGAAAATGTTGTCTGATGCGGTTTCCTTTAATGTTACCTCAGTTTTATTCCCCTAGGCAGAGCAATTAAGTTTCTATGTGTATTCCAAAAAAGGAGTGGAGTAGCTAGCTGACAATATTTAATGAAAGCAAACATTAATAAAAAATAACCAACGCAAACAACTCCCCCTAAGATAATATTACTTTTGGTTTTGTTTGAGTAGTTTTTGTGCTTATAGTTTTACAGTTGTCAACAAACTGTGTAATTTTGGAAAAAAAATATGTATTTATGCGGAAGGTGATATCTTCTACAACAAGTTTGGGCCTGCACTGACATGTATTTATTTTAAAGTATGTTTATTACTCAGAAATAAAGCTCTGAAAACACAGGTTTCGATTGAGGCCACTGCCAGATCCTCAAGGACAGTAAAGGTGCCAATAAAAATTCAGGCGGCTATTTTGGTAGCTCTTATATGCCAGTATCATTTGATTAACATAATCTCCTCCCCTCCCCCAGCACCATTCTCTGGGGTAGGTTAAAAAATGATCTCCTTTCTATTTCTACATTCTAATTAGGTGGTAATCATATGCTGCTCTGATTGAAATGAAAATCAGCCATCATGCCACTGTCATCTAGCTGAAGTCGAGGAAAAAATGCTTTTCAACTTGTACAAAATTAAAATGATTTACTTGCTCAGTGTAGCTGCTCTCGCGCTGGGCTCAAAGAGATTCAGTGCTGTCCCCAAAGCCCAAACCTAACTACCATCCCAACAGACAAGTCATTTTCTGAAATGATAAGTAAGCTGCCAATGCAGTGATGCTTCCTTATATGTTCTTCAGGCTGCCATTCAGGTAGAAAGCTGATAAAGCCAAGCAGACAAAGCCCATATTCATTACATACCACACTTTATTTATTAAACTTTAGAAGCTTTTGTTATTTTTTATACAGCTGTTGAGAGATTGAGGCAGAAAGACATCCCTCTTGGTAAGAAACAGTAGAGCTTGTCATTGCTGTGAATGTCCCACATGACCTGATGTCCCATGTGACCCGTTTCTATGTTACTCACTTGTGACCTAAATAAAAATGGGTGGAAGAAGTTGGAAACATGGCTTCCTGTCACCCTTTCCCACTAATGTTTGTTGAGGATAAAGGAAATCCATTCCTATGTGTAGTGTAGATGTTTTCAATGAATACATCTTTGTAAAGATTTATAGTGTACTGCATAAATAATGACTCCTGTAATTCCATTACAGCTAATGAGTGTCACTAATACAACACAGGTCTCTGCATGGGTTCTTTTGTATTTACAGTAGTAAGCAATCTAATAATTGGAATTTGACAAAGCATTTATTCTTTTTATCCTTCCAATTTGATGGCAGTTATGATAACAGGAATCTGAATACCTTGAAAATTCTACATGCATGTAGCTATATTAACAAAATCATTAATAGTTTAGGGTTGAGATTTTGTCTTGTTTCTTTGATATTTTTTTTCATCCTGATTTCTGTACATTTGGAGGGGCCTGGGTAATGTAGCGAGCTGCGTGAAAGGATCTTAAAAAATAAACAATATTACTTTTTGGGTTTTATCCCTATTACTTCTTGCATGACAAAAAAAATCATGATAACATCCCTGTATTTCAGTACTGGCTTTCATACAGAAATCCCAAAAATTTCAACTGTTTTGTCAAATCACCCCAATGCAGAGAGATCTAGATTTCATTTTGGGAAGATTCATTTATTGTTGTTACCCTTCTGGATACACTGTTCTTTAAACTGGCCTGTGCTCTTCACTCTGTGAGTACGCAGGACTAAATAGACAAATGAGGCATAGCAATCCGTACAGCTCTAGTGAGATACATGGATATAATATGAGGAAAAGAGAAATAGCTCTCAGTCTTTGGCTTCTCAGCTCTTCATATTAAGAAATCTGTTGTGATTTATGTTTTGCTATACTTTCATATCCGACTGAACTTCATCTGTGGGTTACAGCTGGATCTTAACAGGAGTTGAGCTGAGATGGGCTCAGACTCAGGAGAAAGTTTGCCTTTGGATCTTTGGAGGTTTGGAAAAAGGCTCCATCATGAAGGCAGACTTCTGAGGGACTGACAGTGGAAGCTCTCTGCCAAGGATGAGTATGGACAGACAGTTGTTAGCAGCATATAAACCAAGTGGCCAGTTGAAGTCTGTCCTATATGCCAGGCAGCCACCCAGACCACACTAGGATGCTGGCAGAAACCAGGGGAGTGTTCCTTTGGCTCAACCTCCAGACAAGAAGCCCGATGCCCAGCCTCCTGCTCTACCAGCATGGCATGCGGAGGATGTCTTTGGTTTGGGGGTGTCCTTTGGCCATAGGTTTTTTTTTTATCTGTCCATGTGACCTGGGCCTCTGTGAGTACCCTGGAGGAGCTTTAGCTGTGCAGCCCAGCATGTGCTGGAAGCACGCGTGGTCGGGGTGGACGTCTACCAGCTGACGGCTGCAGTGCGTGCCCAGCCGTAGCACACAATGCGGTGCTAAGTGAAGCTGCTCTGCTGGCGTGGGCAGCAGCCCTTCCACACGAGCCAAGAGCACATGCTTTGTTTTGCTGGCACTTTCCTGGCATCCTGCAGAGCGTACGATGTCTGCTTTTTGGTGTTCTGTTTCAAATAAACTCACGTAGCTGTTTTGCTTCTGGAAAGCTGCCGCTTCTGTTCAATTCAAATTCAGGTCTGTTGCCTACAGTTTTCCCCGAAGCAGAATGTAACGTCCACTACAGCATGTGAGGGTGAAATAATAATTAAATATAAAAATGAGACTTTGGCAAGTCTCATACTGGAGCACGCATCATATCACCCTACAAGGGACCAAACTGGTACAAGCTAGCTAAAAAAAAGGAAATATTTTCTAAGTTTTATTCTGTCTTCCTATCTGAGATTTTATCTGGCCAACTTCTACCATCATCTCCAAGTATGTTAGTCATCAACAGTGGGTCACAATCAAATCTATACAGAATGAAACCCACATGGATTCTTATAGCCAGAGTGCATTCCCTATGAGGAACAAAATGAGTTTATTGCTGCTAGACTACAGCATCTTGACATATAGTGTGAGAAATATGATTCTGACATTTAATAGGTTAGATTATATTGGCCACATACTTCATAGGTTCTGTATCATACTGTATTCCTGGGAAGGTGAAAAATGGGTCTCTCTGTTTTATATGAAATGACAGAACAGATGAGAAGAGCACTGTGGATGTGGGGGAGCACTGACAATTGGGACCTGTGGAAACATGGGAATGACTGACAGGCTTCTAAGATAAAATATCTGATAATGCAGAACAACTTGCTTACATTCAAATGTGATCATGGTTTAAGGGTGTGTATTGCCTCCCTACTTAGACTTCAGGACAGATTATGTGATTCTTCTGTTTATTTGGGACTAATGAAAAGAATGGAGAAAAAATTAATGATCTATGAAAGTCTTTACTTCAGTAGGAATAAACACTGCTTCCTGAGAAGAGTTTTTGAGCAAAGGCTACAAAAAGACTTGTTCAGGTTCTCACTTTGCTCCTAATATGATCTCTCATGAGATAACAGAGCAAAGGTTAAATTTTACTAGCACAGGCTCTTTATAACTACAAAATCTGAATTGCATTAATTTATTACAGTCTTATTTTCTTTTTGTATATTTAAAAACAAGACAAGTGTACTTTGGGACTAGTAAAATAACTGGAAAATGATCAGTGGTTTAAAAGACAAATACTGACTGAGGGTTAAAGCAGAACTAAATAGGTTTAAAAGCAGTATCATTTTACAGTTGAAATGAAAGTCACCATGACACAGAGCATAGATTTGACTTGCAATTATGCCTTATAAATAATCAAATTGCTTTTGCCCATGTCTCTCTGCTTTTCTGTCTGTCTTCATCCTGATTCAGCTGTGCATGTTAATATTACCAGAACTGAATTTGGGATAGTTTTCTGAACCAGAAGTATTGAACTTTTCTGAGCTAGTGGATTTGTTTTCTCTTTGCTCTTAGACTAAAAATACCACATGCTAATACACTGCTGTACTCTTTAGTACTGCAGTCTGAAATAAAATCCTGAGAACCAGCTGTTACATGTTCATCCACATAATCAATGCATGATAAACCCAGGGGATAGGCATTGTTCTGATTTTTCCCCCTTGCAAGAAACTAGGGTCTTTCATGAGCCCGTCTCTGAATGTCCTTGATTTGATGAAATACAAAGAAGGGATTTTCATGTTCTGTATTATTTTCTGGACTCCTCCATCCAGCTTTTCTGCACACTTGCCGCAAAATGTGTTTTTAAGCCCCAATCCAGCTACATGTTCTCAAGTTGGGGGAAAAGGTTTTATATGTGACTTTCAACCTCTTCTGTTGGAAATGTCACCTTTCATTTAAAGTCCCTTTGGGTTTTGTAAGCCAAAAGGTTAAAAAGCCTTAGTCTTCTATTTGCACATTCATAGTCTTATCCTTTAATTGAGATGCTAATGTATAACTGTGTTTTATTGCTAAAATACAGCCTCTTTGATTAATTTGAATAATTCTTTTTACTTTAGTCCTCTATTTTAAGAGCATGTGTCGAACATCTTTTCTACGTGTGGAAATAGTCTTAGAACTTGCACTGCTGCTTACTGTTTTGAAATGAATGCACAAACCTTGCCCTAATATGGAAGAAACTTATCTAATAGCACTTTGAATCCCCTGAATTTAATCTTGATACATCCATCAGATTATAACCTCTTCTCTGTGGCCATTTAAACAGTCCTTTGGGACTGCATACTAATTATGTACGATGTGTATGATGATGACCTTCTGATGGGGAAATTTTTCAGAAGGTACAATAGGAATTAGACGCTTAAGTCCTGCTGCTTTCATTGTGACACTGTTGTCTCACTGGCCTGCCTTCCCTGTTAAAATCTCCCTGCAGACACCATATTAAGTTCATTAATATTTACAGAGCAAATATAATTCCCTTCAGACAGCTGAGGCAAAACTGCCCTTGATTTTTTTGTTGGATTATGTGAACACTGACACAGCTCTATATAGCCTAGGTGCAATATCTAATTAACATGCATACTTGTATTTGTAGAATACCCTGGGCATTTTTTTCCAGTGTAAATTTTATGGGACATATAATATGAGAACGGCATTTCATTGTAACTACAGGTAACTTATGTGTGTGTGCTCCTCAGGTGGGGTCCAAGTTTTCATGGGAATTTGGAAAGTGCCTGGGATGCTGTTGATAAAAGGATGCTCCTTTTAGCAAGGTGGACTTGCATATATAAGAAACTGCAATATCACAGATGATCCCGTTGATACTTGTAGTTCAAAACTCAGAGTGTAAATCTAGAGGGTAAATTTCTGTAGACTAACACTAGTCCTCAAAGGTCTCCTTAATTTTAGCAGAGTGCGCATTTCTGCAGTAAAAGAATTTTTGCATCACAGTTGCTAACGAGGAATGGCAGGCATTTAGCATCTTTAATGATAGCGGTGTTAGTGTTTGTTACAGGGGGTACATAAAAAGGGTAAATTTGCTCCCATGTTGGACGTACAAGTATTTACAGAAAATACAGTTGTACATTTACTAGTGCTTGTGTTGTGAGCATGGTGTTTCAAATTCTGCAAGGCTCGCTTTGAGACAGAGATGTATTTGAGGGACAATCCCATCACATGCAATTTATAGCCATGGTATTACAAAAATAAATCTAGCTTGTATGATGCCTCCAAATAGCAGAAGCTGAGAGGGAAATAAGTAACTGCAAGCTTTTTCAGAGACTATTAAGAGAATAAAGAATTCTTTACAGGCAGATAATAACAAGTATAAATATTGCTTCAATGCCACATTGACCATCAACATGGAAATCCCAGTGCACTAAGCAGTAACCTGTCTTTATTGGCAATTTATGATTACCTTCTATGTTTTGTATATGAGGAGAAAGAGACCCTGCTGTGGCCTGGCAAAAGAGGACCGGTGGATGAGTGTGTATGTTTTTTCCCTTTGGTCAGGACTGGGAGTAGAGAGGAGCGAGGTAGCCTGGTGCTGTCTTTTACCTAGAGTATTGCAGGAACTTTAGGAGTGAAGTGCTGAGAAGCTATTTGATCCAGTTTCTTAGTTCCCAGATAGCCTAGTTGAAAGGCAAATCGGCAATAGACCTTGAAAGTGCAGTGTTAGCTACTGGGTTTTCTGAAGCTTGCTGGTGGAAAAAGTTGATTTTGGATGTCCTACATATCCAGAGCAGTTGCATAGAGTAAAAATGAACTCCTGATACAGGGACCTGGCAGGTTCAGTACGTTTTGCTCTCCCCTCATTTTTACCTTCTTTCCCTTTGCAATTTTTCCCTTTGTCATTCCTGTTCTGCCCCCTGCATGAGTGGTGAACTTGTCTCTTTATATTCTGCTCGATTGCCTGGGCACTCAACTAAGTGCTTCAGATCAGGAGAGAGGAAACAAAGACTGTACCTCTGCTCTGCGTCTATCTTGTGTGTTGCAGCTGTTGTTTTTAGGTAGGGTTTTCAAGTCCAGCTGCTCCTTATTGACCCTGTGGGAAGTGGCAGGTTGAATCAATTATTTGACATGCACATTCTCTGTTGGCAGGGTTCTCGAGAGCCTTATAATGGCACAAATGATGTTACTTGCTAGTGCAAAAGAAAGTTACAATTGGGTATAGCAATTAATATGCAATTAGGAAGGCATTCTTTTTTCTTTCCAAGTGGATTTTTTTCAGTTATTTTTAGATTTGAATTGACTGAATAGTTGAAGAATTCCTTTTGGAAAGGAGGAGATGGGTAGTATTTTTTCTGCATTGGCGGCTTTGATTTTTTCCTCCTGGAGGGACACAGAGAGGAACAGACAGCTGTTATTTAAACCAGAATTGGACCTAGAATCCTATCAAACCACTTACTATCTCTGAACTTATAATGCAGCAGTCCTATGTTTTAATGATGTATTGTTGTTTATTATGCACTGTATTGCTGCTCAAACTTACATTTGTTTAGAAAAGTAAAGATTTAAATGTACTTAGAGTGTATGCCTAGAAATAGTCTATATGTGCCAGCTAAGGTATTTTGGTAATTTACTGATTTCGCCACCCAGGGCAGTGGCACTGCCCAGGGGGATATGAGGAGGAGGGGTTTGAAGGGTGCTGGGCTGTGGCTGTGGCTGTGTTGAGATGTCAGCATTATCAGAAATGACAACGTCTGTGAGCAAAAGAACAGAGCAATCACAAATCCTCTTCAGCCTTTGGCACCACCGCTGAGGCTGCCAACGAGGGTGTCAATTTGTGCCAGCTCCTGGAGCATTTTTTTGTGTTGATGACGCGTGTTGCTTTGGAACTGGATCGAGACAAGCAGTGCTTTTCACAAAAGCCACCAAGCAGCCCCAGCTGCTGTCCACTTTCAGATACACATCACCTGGGCTGTGTTTGGACCCCATGATGTACAAGCAAAAAAGGCTCTAGATTTTATGTCTCCAGAGCCATCACATCACTGTTTTCAGGTAGATTAATTACCACCCATGTGAGTAATTCCTTATTCAGTCATTTAGAGCTGTTATCTTTTTTTTCCCCATATTATTTTCTTCTAAATGCTCTAAAGAGTGGTTTTGAAGAAATGTTCAGTGGTTAGTGAAAACATCTATGAACGTAAAGCCATAGATGGTGTATAAATTATAAAGCTTCATCAAATGAAAATGTATGACAAGCGTCGGGTTATGCTGTCTGGGTGGCCTCTGTGGGCTGTTGCTAAAAGAGGTCAAATTGTATCTGTTAACTTAAAACCACAAACTGTACTAATTAACGTGATAGGGAAAACGTTATGAAATGCAGTATAATTATTCATAGAACTGGGTCATAATTTCTTTTTCGGTTACTCTTCTAGCATGTTGCAACACGACAGTGCTTTCCATTAATAATGAAGACGTTTTGGAAAAAAAGTATTAGCAGCTGGTTGAATGTAGTTAATTGACATATAACTGTATTCCAGCACATTCTGTCAGGGACTGCTGTGAATGGCTTAAAGGCTTCTGGGGAGAAATAAAACAGAGATATCCAAAGAGAAGTTATTTTAACTTAACAGTTCTCAGACTCTGTGTACTGTGATTCTCAGAGGCAATTTACTAAAATATGTCAAAAATTTTGATTCAGAAAATAATGATGTAATCGACTTAATAATATTTGTCTGTGGGAATAGCACATAAGCTCCTGTAGGAGTAGGGCAATGCACTGAGCCTTCAGAGTGCTTTAAAATCTGAGTGACTAAACGACATAAATCCATTTACTTATGGATTTAATCCAGTCTGCTTTGTCAAAAATTGGAGTAATGAATTGACAAGGAGTTTAAGAAATGAAACAGATATGTAACTGAGGCACGCTAATTACAGTCTTCTACCCCTCCCAAAGTTAACAGAGCTTAAAGTGAATGCATCTTTGTTTTTAGAATGAGGACTAAGGAAGCGAGCCAGAGTGAAGCTGAGGTGGTTATTTAGCCAGCCTTTCACCTCCAGGTCGCCAATTCAAATCCAGACCATTTTGTTTGTGTCTGAGAGCTTTTCAGCCTTTGCACTAGTCTGTCCTACATAGAATGAAATGGAGAATGTGACTTTGGTCCCTATCACGACTGATATGGCTCTAGTTGTACTTAGGAACATTATGTATTTAAAGAGTCTGATTCTTCAGTCACAGCACCCAGCTGGAGATTTTGCTTTTCTCTCCAGAGTAGCTGGGATTAGGCACAAAATAGAAAACAGCAGCCTGTAGTGCTGATAGTTTCAAATGTTCATGGACATATATATTCTTAGATGCGCATATTGAAGGAAATGGAAAGTGAGTACTTCAAAGGGACTGAGCTACTTGATCATAGAACATTTTATTGTACAGTTAATTACGTAAAATAGGCTGAACTGAGATAGAGCTCTTAGTGACTTTTTTGCTGTGTGTATAATTAGATATACAGAGCTGTTTCCTCAGCTAGTGTCAGCCTGCTTAGCTCCATTTAAGTCAATTTGCATCAGCTGAGAATCTGGGCCCTGGTACTTCTGGAACCATTGACTGTTTATTATACCAGACTAACACACAGCCAAGTTCTGTACCCCAAGAAAATGTAAGCCAAGCTGTATAAAGTGAGAGAAATGATACTGTGGTCATTTTAAAAGTAATGATGGGCTAACTTCAACCCTCAGAGTTTTATTTTAAGCTTGTTAGAATTTTTAGCCTTTGGGTATAGAATTAAAGAACTACCATGATGTTTTGGGCATGTACGTGCAATTTTGAAGGAAACCTGTGGTGAGGGATTTTGGTTTCTGTAGACTGATCAGAAGACAAAACATAGCAGGGATGGGAAAGTTTGTTGGAGGGAAAAAAAAAACAAAAACAAAAAAGAATGACCTCTGCATAAGCCTTTATCACTGAGCAACAGGGAACCAAATAGTAAATGAAGAAATAGTAGCTCATAATGAAGAACCAGAGTATAGTAACAGCCCTCTGAATGCTCATGTTGTCTGTTCTTTCAGAGTGTTTTACATTTGAAAAATACAGTAACTTTTCGTGTGCAGGCTCCCAGATTCTGGTTTAAAAAGATGACACTAAAAATAATAACTTTCCCATATTATCAGAATGTGAATTTGAGGCTGGTCATAGTCTGGTGCTTCCTAGAGTTGAAAACACATAGATGTCAAAAGAGGAGCCATTTTCGGTATTAATTAAATGATTTTTAAACAGCTAATCCTTCAAATTCTTCTCAGGCTGTTCAGGAATATTCTTAGCACTGTAGGCCTTGGGATATCCAGTTTCTTGCATTCTGCTTTTATGTTCATTATTGCCAGAAGCAGGGTTAACAGAAGCATTAAAAATATTTTGGAAAATACCAATGTCTAAATCATTGGAGTAAAAGTTCTGCTTTGTTGTATTGGCACAACCATGGCTGTTCTGTCTTGGAGAGAAGATTCAAGAGGAAGATTCAAGAATTACAGACATTCTTCAGCTGAGACAAGCGCTTGACTTTGTCATCAATGTAGATGAGGTACTCTTTCTGTGGAGAATGTGAGTGACTTTCTTCTCAGCACTCTGTTCCTGATGAGTTGCTGCTTTCCTGAGCAGAAGAACCACAGACTGTGGTCAGTGCTTGGGTCTGGCACTGTGTGGTGAGGTTAATGCATCCACAAGTAATACCTGTGCTCGTTTAATTTCCTTCAGAATATGATATTATAAGAAGAAATATCATTCCTTATGGCACACATAGACAATTCTTTTGTTAGTTCTTAAATGCTGATGCTTTCTAGTAATCACAGAATAGTCACATGATTGTCAGAATTGTGTTCTCATGCACTGGGTAGGAATGGTTTGTACAACCTTTGAAAGAATTTAATTTTACTTTCACAATTCTGTAATATTCTACATTCCTCTGTGGTGCCAAAGCAGCTTAGTTTAAAAGTTTACAATACACTTAATGATTAATGAAGTTACACTCATTTACCTGAGAACTAATTCTGTTTTGAAAAGATGGTTTGCCTCACACTAATTATTTCTGTATTGTCCTTATTTGCATCACAGACATTTCGCTGCTCTTCGTCTTAACTTATTAAATCCTTCTTGCTCATGCATGAATCTGGACAGCTGGATGCTACTAATGGGGTAGCTAGTGCTACCCAGTGGTCTATAATCAACATTCTGTTGCCACACATTAGCATCATACTGCATGCCTAAAAGGACTAAAAATTCCATTTGTGAAGCAACAGCTGATTAGGGGTGATTAACAAAAAGACTAGGGGGGTGGTGGGCATTGTGTAATGCTGCTTCCATCCTTTCAGAACCCAGCAGAGAATGGCATATCCGATATGTCAGCGTGGACAAAAATAGACGAACCATTATCTAAATGTTTTTAGCACTAATCATTTCTCAAAGGCTGTTTAAAGCCAAACACAGTTCATAACATTTAGATGAAAACAGAGGTGGAAATAATCGCAAAATCATGACAAAGAAGGTATGTCTGTTTATTTTAAACAAAACATCAACTCATTTATCTGAAGTGTCGAGTACATACAAGATGCCATGATAAATATATAAAAAAAATTGATTACTAAAAGTACCTTAAATGCCTTCCTAAATACAAGAGACTCCCATGTACTGATGTTGATTTGTAGTCTGTAACGAGGTACAGTTAATTTTGGATGCAGAATGAGATACACAGGAAAAACTGAACTTGCAACAGGCAATCTTGAGTGACCACTGAAAAACATAATCAGTGGTTTCAGTTTAACCTTTTTATACCTTCATAATAGCTCCATTTCCTCAAAGTGCTCCATATGCCTCATCTCACTGGTAGGCAGGACGATTTCCAGTTTGCAGTTTTGTGTGACAACGGTTCTTTTCATTAAAAATCCAGCAGCAAACAGCACCTAAAGCCCCAAATGAAAAAAATATCCCAAGGTCCCCACCAAAAGCCTGTGTGAATCCAACAGTTCCTCTTGCTTGTCTTCCCTCATCCTGGGGACTTCAGGGTATTTCTCTTTTGATCTTCTGCTCTGCTCATGCAGCAGATTGACCAAAAGAGGAAACAATTTCTGCTTTTCCTTCTTTTGCTGAGGTGTGATTTTGAATTGAAAGCACTGGTCGTCTTTGCCACCTGTATTCAGCTGTTATCAGTGTGGGAAGAATTATTCAGTCAGGAAATGCCCTTTGCTGTGGGATTTTGACAGTGTTTCCTTATTTCAGATTCACCCAGGCTAATATTGGATGTAAGCAGCAGTTTGGAGAGTGGATAGTATGGCATTTCCTTGTTTCAGTAATGCCGTGAGTCCAGATGTGGCCTCCGTTTGCCAGGAATTACTTTTGGATTTTATTTCTTGACAACAGAAAAGAGGATGTGATATAGCTGTATCTGGACATGACCCAACTGGGAAGAGTTAAAATCAAAGAGCAAAAAATTATTTTGTTGTAAGTATCAAAATATTATACAAAAAATAGTATATGTTAGCCTCTTCCTTCTGTTATGCTTCCTCTGGCAACTACTAGAGGCAAAAATACTTGCTTCAAAAATTGGGAAGAAAGTGAAATATTAGTTGCTGCACTCTCAGTAATAAACCACAAAGTGATGTGCATTACAGAGCTGTTGGTGCACTTCTGAGGTGACTATAGGGAGAGAAACCTAATGCGCTCAAAGTGTACATAAATAGCCTACTAATGTACAGACTGCTTCAGTTCATCATTGTAGTGGACATTATTAAGATAATTATTTTATCCTTCATGACTGTGCTATTCTCTTGTACTGTTATATAAATCAATCCAGTCTAGCTAATATGTTTTGAGGGACAATTTTCATCTCTTCTTGCAAAAAAGGTTTATTGCAGAAGGCAGCCCTATTAAAGGCCTGACACTTTAGAGATCTGGTGACAATAAACACTTGGCTGTTCATTTACTGGCAGGTCACGTTTCAGTTTCAAACAAAAGCAATGCAGGAAGTGGCATGTAAAAAAATGGGTTGTCTAGCTGGGTCCCTTGGCTTGTTCTGTTTCTTGTCATTTTGTTTCAAATCATACATGTTGGGCTTACAACAATGTCTTTGGGACATTTTGTTTAACCTTCAAAGGTTCAGGAAGCGCCACTGTAACATATATAAAATGCAGATCAAGATCCAAGTTGAAATTTGTTGTTGACCCAAGTCTTTTGTTTATGTCTTGTCTCTTTGCTAATTGTTTATTTGTTTAATTGAAAGCCTGACTGTAAAATGATAAGATGAGATCATAGTTCTGTGTTTCAGCAATAGTGTGCTCTTTTAGTGGTCCCTGTTTCCAGTTCTGCTTTGAAGAACTCTCGTGTATTGAGAGCTGAGGATTGCTAGCCGGAGGCCACATGCCACTGAGATAGCTGCTGTGCTGGACAAAGGCAGGGGTTTTCGGTGGCATACAAAAGTGCTTTCTGGGAACCCAGTTACTTTGCTATATTCACTCTGAAAGGCAGTATAAATGAATCTGTGTTCTGTTGTGTTAGAAATGCATCCTTTCTTTTCTTTCAAAAGGATTGTATGCAACCTTGCAGTGGAAGTATTTGTAAAATATGGTTGTTGATATTTGGTTGTCTTGTACAAGATATTGGCGGCTTAGGAGGTCTGGAAGATGTGTGGAGAGATGCTGTATGTATTACTGAGTAAAAGCAAGCTGCCGTCCTCCTTTCCTTAAATGAATGATATTTAACACCTCAAATAAGAAATTGGTTCAAATCAGTCCATTGTAGACATTTGTTTGCTGAGTGAAAATGAGGTTGCTAGCTTTACAACCATCCTTGCCTCACAGACTTTTCCAGCCTTTAATGAGGAGCCTGGCCCATGTGGTCTCCTGCAGGGCATCTGTGTCCCTGTAAGACATGGTAAACTTCTGGCTTAAGTCAAGGTATTAGAGCTGAGCCTCCCAGGAGGCGGCTGCTGCTGTAAGGATGGCAACACTGTTTCCTGAAGGTAGGGAAACCTCCAGGTTACGGTTCATTCTTTGCTATGTATGTAGGTTTTTTTTCTGCCTCTCCCTAGCTTAGCTGCCCTCCACATACCTATGCAATATACAGAGTTTGAGTGAAGAAGGTCCTCTTGTTTTCTCTCTTTTAGTTTCACTACATATGCTGTATTAAATATGTGGGAAGAGTTGTTAATACTTTGTAAGCATCTATGTATGTTTTGTGCTTATAGGTAAAGAGGTAAAATTGATGACTTGTGAATATGTCATCAGGCATGGTCCCTCCTTATCCCTAAAATGACAATTAAAATTTCAGCAACCTTAGCACTTGGGTATAACATATTGTTAATTATATGTTCTATGATACAGGTCTTTGAGGGGAGCAAGGACTGAAATTATGACTTCTGTGCTATACAAAGAGAGAAATCTGTTAGTGTCAGATCTACGTTCTCTGTGATGGTCCATCCCACTCCTTGTGTAAAGGCGCCATGTAGATGTTTGGGCCTTCTGTGTCTCAATCCCTGATAGACTCTTCCTGCTTCAGAAGGGTGTAGAAATGGGTTTTCTCAAAAAAGGAGAAAAAAGCCAAATTATATTGTTTATTTGTGGGTTGTGGTAAAGAAAGAAATCACAAAACATGGAGTTGTAGCAAAAAAACACAAAAAAAACCTGACCTAAACATTTTCCAGATGATTATGAACAATTAGCCTTCTGTAACTCCCATTGCAAGCACAGAATTAAATATATTTCACCTTTCTTGTGGGCCTATGGATCTTTCAACTATTGACCGAGCTTGTCTTGTGAGAGAAGAAATGTGAGGACGTCTTGCTGATTTTGGAAGGGAACAAATTTAGTGGAAGTGAAAATCATGATGGTGAATTTATACAAATGATTGTGTGACTGAGGCGGTTTGAGAGATTTGCATTCACCAAAGTAAACATAGCAGTTCATCTTGGCCTTGGCCAGACCACGCACAGTTGCCATGTACGTGTTAAATCAGCTTTTTTGGTGATTTGCAGGTTCACTAATCATAATCTGATTTATCTATGTTACTTCAGTAATATGTTTTTGGACTAAACTGACCCAGTTCTTAACTTATACTCCAACATTGTGGTATACATGAGGTCGATGTTTTTGCAGAATATTTGTCAATAAAATTTACGGATTGTATTGTTTCTGGGGCAATAAAAATCAATCAAGCGGTGCTAGCTGATTAGGCTGCAAGTCCTGTTTCTAGATGCATGTTTGAATGACTAGAGAAATGACACTGGCAAACAGAAAATACTATAAATAATATAATATTAAAGGACAATTATGTCTCTTTTTTTTCCTGTGAACTGCTTTATTTGTGCTTTCTGAGTTCAGTGATATTTGACTGTTATTTAGAATACAGTATATATAGATTAGCTACGTTGTAGCTTTACTTTCAATGCAAATACACAAGTAGAGAAGTCACAGGCTTATTCACAGTGAAGCGTTTGGTAAAGCCTTTTGGGGAGGAAGTCAGAGGCCTACAATATTGGGTGGATTTGGATTAACACACACAAATATGTAAATTTTGTTTGTTTGTTTGTTATACGAAGCCTCTAAGTGATGATTTTGACATTTTAGATCTGATTAGTGCCAAAACACAAACAAGGAAAAAAAAAATAAAATACAATTTACTCTGTGCACAGTATGGCAAGAACTTTAATGCTCAAGAGAAGGCAGGCCTAGAAAACTAGACCAAAAGCTGTTCTCTGGAATTTAGGATTTTAATAGCACTTCGTGTCTTCAGAATGAAAGTGGAAACCCATGAGGTATTGTTTATTACTGCTATTA
>VZTM01006553.1:49641-96285 GCA_013400555.1 Jacana jacana | reverse complement strand
AAAAAAAAGAAAAGAAAACAGCTACATATTAAAGGGCTCAATGGCTTTTATTCAGTGTTTTCCTATATCTCCCTCCTCTCCAGTTTCACCCCATAGAAGCCAAGAAACAAAGCAGCAGCTTTCTGACGTTAATCGGGAACATTAATTATACGACTATCTTTGGCTTCCAGGACTAGGAGATTATGAGGAATGTATTAACCATTTTGGCTTTTTGAAAATGGTTCATTATTAATATGGTTAAGTAGGAGTACTGGGTCAGCAAGTGAGGCAAAGTACACATCAAGGGTGTTGATTTGATTTTTAAATAAGTATTTTATTTCATAAAACAGTCAATTACTTATGGGTAAATATATCTGAGGAATGTATAGTGGCTAGGTCTTAGGTCTTTGTCTCAAAATTTTCTTTTTCTGGGTAAGCAAGGCAAAATCTTCTCAATCTCTAATTAAAAGTTATTTTTGGGAGCAAACCGTGATTTGTGTAGTGCAAAGTTAAAAGTTAGCTTATTGATTCTGTATAATTCTAATTATTTTTTGGTTCAGGACACGATACCTTCAAGATTTTGTAGCAGCAACGCTTGCATAATAAAAGCTTTAACAGATATCTTAGGTGTAAGGGACTGAAATGCACTCTCCCTTCAGAAGAGATCCCAACTGAAGTCCTCCTGCACTGTCATTATTATGGACGGATGCTACAGCAAACTGATAATTACTTGTCCAGGCAGATTTACGATGTAATTCACATACTGATTCTTTTAGAAGTGACACAGAAAATATTTCTAGCAGATACCAATTTAAAATCATACCTAGAAACCAAGCCCTACTGTGAAAAAACATTGATGTTGGATATGTCTTTTGGAGTGATGTCAAAGATCTCTAGAGATGTGTTGACAGGGAAGCTACTTAACTCTAGATGTACCCGATTTACTTGTTGTAATAGAAAAGTAGATTTTTCCAAACAGTGCAAGAACTTTACTTTAAACTTTAACTATAGAATAAAATATACGAAAGTATAGTTTAAATAAAATATACAGAGACAATATATAAATGAAGAAAGTTTCTCACCACTGAAGTACGATTACTTCCGCTTCCCAGCTTGTGTCAGTGAAGCTTGGAAGCTTTATCCTACACAAAGGCCTTGCACGATATATCATCTAATATATAGCCTGTACGTAGAGCAATAGGTGCTTATATCCCATCAGAGTACTGTAGTATCTGTATCTCTGCAGTTTCTCATTGTGGAGCTCTGTACTACTAAATTTCATGAGAGAACCTGGATGGTGATGTTGGGTTGTGTCCTGGAAATTAAATTTCCCTTAATGAGTGGGTGGGGGTTGTGCTATTTCTTCCATTTGTTTTTTCAGTTTAACCTTCTCAGCTCAGGCACAGATAATTTAGCATTTCACTTCTCAGAGTATACAACTTGAATGAAGAGTCTAGTATATTTTCTTCTTATGATCTTATAAATTTTTTTCTTTTATTTGTAACAAGACATATTTAGGTGTTCAGGGCCACTCATGAGTGAGACTTATGATTTTAATCTGATTTATTTTATATTCCTTGATGAGTTTTCCTAATCAGATGATTTGAGTTCAAAAGCTAATAAACAGCCAAGTAAATTTTAAAAAATGACCAAAAAACCATAAAATGCTAATTTGTACAGCTAAGTACTTTTTCTCGTTTTTGGTGATGATGGTGAACATGGCTTAAGAGCATGGTTTTGAGAGAGAACCCCTTGAATCTGGATATAACAGTGACTAATTTGTTGTAGGTATTACTCCTATATGGTAGAAATTTCTCCATGCTTCCAGGCAAGGCATGCAAGACTTTTTGCTACTGGGCTAATGGTAAGGAGGATGTTTGCTGTCTGCAAGTATTTTCTTCCTCTTGGTACTTATATCCCTGCAGCGTAACAAAAGGTCATAAGTGGACAATAGACTGGAGTAATGAGTCAATGATTCTCTTTTAGCTATAAGTATGCCACACTATTTTTATAGTTTCCTGAAGAATTCTTAAAACACCCCATGAGACCTAGAAGAAACTATTGAAGTTTTGGGGTAGTTCTCTATCCCTTTGTTCTGCATTGGTTTAGGCAGATAGAGCTTGTAACTCTATCTGAAAAATACAGATTAAATTTATATCTGGATTGTTATGGGGCAGAGGATGTTTTGGTTTCAGTTCTTTGTTTTAAAACGGTTTATTTTTCTATGCTGGAAGTCTCCACGGGTCTGAGTGTGTTGTGTATGTTTTGATAACTCTGAAAATTGTCTGTTGCCTTTTTATTAGTATTGGCGAGATATACACACATCTCCCCTTTCCTGCAGCTAAAGACGCTGCTCAGGGAGAAGAGCAGAAGGGGTGATTGCCCACATCTGAGAAGAAATTTGCAGCTGACATTTTGTATCAGTTCACACTTCAAATAATCTGTTGCAGAGGGTTGATTTTCACTTCTCTCTCAGAGCATTCCCTGTTGCTGGGGAGGATTGTACAGAATGGCACTGCCCGAGAGAGACTCCACTTTTCCTCAACAGGTGAGCTGCAAGACTGTGGCCACTGTAGAAGTTTATCTGAATTGAGCTAGGTAAGATAGGCTTGCAAGCTGTTGGAGGATGATCAAAAGTGTTCCTGTAGCAACTTCTTTCATGTCTGTTTTGAAGCAATATTGCTAGGTTAGCTTGACATGGGATTATTTACTACAAAATATCTGTTTTCTTGCCTTGGCAGATTTTTTTTTAATTTTTCTTATTTTTTTTTAACACTTTTATCAGCCCCATGTTGAGACTAACATGAACTGTAGAAGAAATCTCAGTCAGCAAGAAGTATTTAAGGTGGAGATTCAGGTAGCATCTAGTGTCAACACTACCCTTTTGCTTAGTAAAATCCCTATTGATTTTACTCTGTTCATTCTCTTATAGAATCATTGAATCATTTTGGTTGGAAAAGACCCTTGGGATCATTGAGTCCAACCATCAGCCCTACCCTGCAAAGTTCTCCCCTACACCAAATCCCTCAATACCACATCCAACCTACTCTTAAACAGAGTCAGGGATGGTGACTCCACCATAAGTTTGATAGCCTTTATAATACTCTTATCTTCTAGGGATAGGGAGTAACATCTATAAAAATGATTCAGTGACCCAATAAAACTGACTGAAACTTGGATTTATTACCAGAGGTTTTGAAACTTTGTCATTAGCCACTAAGTTCAGGATGAATGTGGTGCATATAGGTGAATATTGTACATATGCTTATGTTACTCAAGTTTTTAAGTGTGATGTCAAGCGTATCTCTGACATATAGGAGCCAAAGTGCCATTAACTTTCAGTGAGAAATCTCAAAAGCCTTTTATGAGAGTTGGTGTCTGGAATGACTAAGTAAACTTTAGAAATGCAGCTGGACCTCCTAGACAGTGAAGTACTTCTGATAGTTTTCCTTCAGTTGGACTTGGATACCTCACATGGAAATACAAACATGCCTGAACTGTCAAGACTGTGTCTCAGAGTAACTGTCGCTGTATGTCCACTGTCACTTCTCGTCCAAGGTTGCTCCCACCAGTGTCGTTGTCTGATGGTGCTACAATGTCGTAGGCTGGTTTGTTGGCACTGTGCCTAGGAGAAAATCAGCATACCTTAAAGCAAAATGATAGCACTATTATTTTAGAAGGTCACTGAACATCTTTTTGGCATCTGGCATTTATATATTAAATGGGGAACCCTTCAAAATGACATTTCAGGTAATGAAAGCTAAACCAGCCTGGTACATACCCATACAGAGCTGCACCAATGCCAAAGCACATCAATGCATTCTGTGGGATCAGTGACATTTAAGACCTGGTATTATGAAACCATCAGTCAGAAATTCAGGCTTTCCACTGAAGACAAGTTGGCTGTTGCTAATTTGTGGTACTCTAAAGCCAGATTTTTCCAAATCTTTCAACTTATGTTTGGGTCTAGTAAGTGCCTTTCCTAAAATGATTGTAAGTTACAGAGCAGGTATATGTTGCCCCGTTGGGCCTATTTGGCCATCATCATGGTCGATGTCTCTAGTTGGCAGCTGTCAGGTCTCTTGGCATGGATGAAAACTTTGGGGTGGCACAAAGCTGGCATTATTTCACCATTTTTGACTGCTTCCATTAGCGGATAAGGCTGCACTAACAGATGTGACTGGATCATGGATGGTCTCAGAGGAATCATTGGTGTAAATCTGATAGGTTTGTTTCCAGGTTACCCACAGCCTGTTTCCAGTACTGCAACAATCAATGTTGTTTATATGAAGCAGCTCATTCAAATATGTTTTATTGTAAAAGTAAAGACCCTCTGAAGTAGCATATTATATCTTTTTGTGTATAGAAATAAAGTGCAACTAGAGATTTGACTTAACCAAAATGAAATGTTTACAGAGCAGGACAGCTCACTGAACTATATATAAAAACCTTCATATTGTGAAACAGCATTTTATCAGCAGAATATATGCAAAGCATATGACAGCTGATACTCCTTTTAACCAGCTACAGTGTATTGCCACTGCACACTGTCTCTTCCAGGTTTATTTACATGATTTATGGTTTCCTGTGGCATTGGTCTATGGATGTTGTAATTTTTTTTAAACCAAGTCTCACCAAATTGAATGAAGCTATGTATAGAAGTAGAGAATCTGACACATATATTCTTACAGTGAAACAGTTATTTAATTTGTCCTTTGTTTCCAAGCAGGCAGAATTTTGATCAATATATTTATTATTAAGGAGGCTTAAGCTTAAGGAGAAATCCAATCAAATTATGTTCTCTTCATTGAGAAAGCATTTATCATTTGGCTATGCAACTGTCCAGGATACTGGGAAAATATGACTTTTGGCAAAGGTACAAGAAGCACATTGAAAGATGAAAGAATTGCATGTTACACTCACAGTCCCATTAATACCTGTGTGCCCATAAATCAAGGGTACAAGGTAAATATTAAGCTGCAAATCAGCTACATGAGACCCCTGTTGATCATTTAATGTAATCCTGATAAACTGTTTAGTTCTCTGTTGTAAGCAGATCTCTTTCCTACACTGCCATTCAAGCTGCTCTTCTTCCTGAGTTTCAAGAAGAAAGAAAATAATAAAGTATTTTTGCCTAAGTTTGGTTGCTGAGAAATTTGACCCCTCAGGGCTGCTTAGCACAGGGCACAACAGTTTAGGGAAATTAATCTCTTGCATTTATGAATCCATGGAGCACTTGTTGCTTTTTCTCAGGAGGATCAAGCCCTTCAGGCAGGCAAAAGTGACCAATTTTTTACATCTGTTCCTCTTAATTCTCTAGTTTTTATTTAAGCCCATCATTCTGCAGTGGTCCTTTAAATGAAGGACCTTTAAGGTCCTGTAAGATGAAACCATCTGCAGAACGCGTTTCACAGGGAAGAGAAAGGTGTGGGTGTGCATAGACATATAAACTTTTTATAACGCTATATTTTCCCTCCTATTTGATAAAAATGTGGATTAGCCCTTTTCTGGGAGTAAGCAACAGAGAAAATGATGAAAAGTCATTATTTAGCGATATGTCCCAATGGCTGCACTAAAGTAAAAAAAAGAAGGCTTGCAAGTATTTCTAAATGTGCTTTTAACTTTGAGATGTGCGTTTGTCATATTTGGATTATGCCTTTGTATATTATATATGCTTTCAAACGGATAGCTTCTATGGATTTGGCATAGAAAGAAGGATTTGATTGATTCGTGATGTCACTGTCATAAAGATTCATGCTGAGTAATCAATTCTCTAGTGTACAACACCAAAAATGTCAAATTACAAAGTAAAAAGCAAAGTTATATTTTTTTAAGGAATGCTTTATTAAAGAAATGTTCACAGGTCTTAAACATTATCAGTAGAAGTGAAATTATGGAAGCTACCTTGGGAGTTAAATAAGCTATAGTGACCTGCTACGCTGCCTAGATGCACACAAGTCTATGGTACCGGATGGGTTACACCCAAGAGTACTGAAAGAGATGGCAGACGTGCTGGCCAAGCCTCTCTCCATCATCTTCCTTAAATCGTGGCTGACTGGAGAGGTCCCCATGGACTGGAAGGTGGCAAATGTAACGCCCATCTATAAGAAGGGCAGAAGGGAAAATCCAGGAAACTATAGACCTGTCAGTCTGACCTCGATACCAGGGAAGATTATGGAACAGATCATCTTGAGTGCTATCACTAGCCATGTAATGAGCAACCAGGGGATCAGGCCTAGCCAGCATGGGTTTATGAAAGGCAGGTCCTGCCTGACGAACCTGCTCTCCTTCTATGATAAGATGACCCGATTGTTGGATGGGGGGAAGACAGTGGATATAATGTATCTGGATCTTAGCAAAGCATTTGACACTGTCCCCCACCACATTCTGATGGAAAAACTGGCTGCTCATGGCCTGGACGAACGTACGATCTGCTGGATCCAGCATTGGCTGGAAGGACGATCCCAAAGGGTGGTGCTCAATGGAGTTAAATCCAGCTGGCGGCCGGTCACAAGTGGTGTTCCTCAGGGCTCAGTATTGGGGCCTTTCCTTTTTAATATCTTCATTGATGATGTCGATAGGGACATAGAAAACACTATCAGTAAGTTTGCAGATGACACTAAGTTGGGTGGGAGTGTTGATCTGCTTGAGGGCAGGGATGCTCTACAGAGGGACTTGGATAGACTGGATAGATGGGCCAATGTTAATGGCATGGCCTTCAACGAGGCCAAGTGCCGGGTCCTGCACTTGGGCCACAACAACCCCATGCATCGCTACAGGCTTGGGGCAGTGTGGCTGGAGAGCTGCCTGGCAGAAAAGGACCTGGGGGTGCTGGTCGACAGGAGGCTGAACATGAGCCAGCAGTGTGCCCAGGTGGCCAAGAAGGCCAATGGCATCCTGGCTTGCATAAAGAATAGTGTGACCAGCAGAAGTAGGGAGGTGATTGTCCCCCTGTACTCAGCACTGGTGAGGCCACACCTTGAGTATTGTGTCCAGTTCTGGGCACCTCAGCACAAGAGAGATATCGAGGTGCTGGAGCGAGTATAGATGTCGGCAATGAAACTGGTGAAAGGCCTCGAGAAATAGTCTTATGAGGATCAATTAAGGGAGTTGGGATTGTTTAGTTTGAGGAAGAGGAGGCTGAGGGGAGACCTCATCACTCTCTACAACTGCTTGAAAGGGCACTGTAGAGAGGTTGGTGCTGGTCTCTTCTCATGGGCAATTAGCGACAGAACAAGAGGGAATGGCTGCAAGCTGCAGCAGGGTAGGGTTAGGCTTGACTTTAGGAAAAAAATTTTCACAGAAAGAGTAGTCAGTCAGTGGAATGGGCTGCCCATGGAGGTGGTGGAGTTACCATCTCTGACTGTTTAAGAGTAGATTGGATGTGGTGTTGAGGGATATGGTGTAGGGGAGAACTTGTAGAGTAGGGCTGATGGTTGGACTTGATGATCCCAAGGGTGTCTTCCAACCTATATGATTCTATGATTCTATAGGATTTCTTGGAGCTATATAAGGTGCACTAGCGGTTTCTGTGTCAAAGCATGAACATCTCCAGTACTTTGCTGTTAACTAGCTGTCAGAGACTCCCTTTTGTATGTTACCGATGGTTCTAAATACTTGATATAGACTTCCCCTTTCTCATTACTTTATTAGTATTCATTATGTCCTCTGTCTTGGTATGTATAATCCAATACAATCCTTAGCAATTCTATAAATTTTCATCTTTAAAATATGATTAAATAGTTTTTTGCATTAGACTTCATCCTCTAAGTTTCCTACTGCCTTCTATTCCTGAGTACTGTTTCTCATAAGGTATTCTGTTCTATCTGTCCTATTCAGTAAATGACTTTTTGATACTGAATATGCATTGTATTGGGGTAGCTGTGTTCCTGTCATTATCTATGGTTGTTGCTCTCACTTTTGGTCTATCTGAACGTTTTATGTATTGGTATCAGTTCCTTTTCCATGTCAGATTTTGAACTGAATTTTAACTTGTGGCATTTAAAAAAAAAAAACCAAACTAAAAAAGCTTCAGCATTAAATTGGCTTCTAGAATCTTGAACCAACTCTGTATGTTGTTTTTTTTTAACTTCTATCTAGATGGTGCTTTTAAGGCATGGTTCAGAAAGTTCTGGCTAGATAATATTCACTTCCTTCCTCCCAGGCAGACTTCCAGCCAAATGTTTCTTGCCACTAAGAAGGGCTCAACTACAGATCGTGTCACAGAGAAAGAGGAACTACAAATGTTCCTACTGGTGTCTTTCCCCAGACTGCAGAATGAGTCAGATTCTTGGATGGAAGAACCCAAAAATTCTTAGCCAGAAAAAAAATGTTTTTTCATGTCCCTAATCTTTTTAGAATAAATGCAAAATATATTCCACTAACATTTCAGCTCAATGTCCCCAGTCCTCTTCAGAGTCAGTCAGTGGGGCTGCACCACAAGACACTACCACCACGATGCCTTTTCCTGCCCACCCCCTGTTGCTGAAAGGAATCAGCACCATTGTTGGCCTCCCCTCCTAACCATTTCAAGCAAGAAAATGGAAGTATCAATGGAAATGACCCCAGAAAGGAAATAACCAGATATATCTCATGATGGGGATCTCTCTCGTCAGGAGTCCATTAGGATATATCTATTTACAGCAAAATCTCTGAATAATAAAGTGCAACTTCTTTCCTGCCACGATAACCTGTGAGCTCTTGTCCATGGCTATTCCTTTGCTGAATCCTAATTCACTGACGAGCGACAGTGTCGTTTCAATAGCACTTTTGGTCTATCTGAACGTTCTGGTTTGATGAAGCTGGTCTTCATTCCTCAGGTGAGGTTGTCCACCACAAGATGTACTGGTGGGATCCATTCCCATGAGCAGTCCCTGCACCATTGTTTATGGTACCTTTTTGGTAAATGTGATATTATGTTTTTCTCTGCCTATCTTTTTCCTGGTCCAAATATCAGCTTTTCCTTAATTAATCTTTCTGTAAGGAGAATCAGCTTTAGGTGTTTGATGTGAGGAAACGCAGCTTACACACACCATCTCCTGACATGCCATCCTCTTCTGATGGATGTCAGTGCAATGATTCCTAGACGTTTTGCCAGAAGCAGCATCTGGCTCTTCGCCACTCTCCTCAGGCACTATATTTGCAGCTTTGAACTTGCCTCTTTATATATCACACAGTTAACATGTCACTATCTTCCATTAGCCTTCTTGACTGCTGTGCACTTGGTTGGCAGTTTCCAAAGGCAACCTTTAAATTTTCAGTAAATTGTAGTCTCCGTAATGTGAGTTTTTGAGAATCTGACTTTCAGGGGGGATCCTGTCTTTATCTGTCGCGTTGCTCAGCACAGGAGTTCAGGTCACATGTTCTTGTGCAAAGTAAGTGGAAGATCTATACAGAACCATGGGAACACTGTTGGACCTTCTGCATTGCTTTTACATGGTGTTACTTCCTGATAAAAGCAGTGCTTTATTTCTCTGCTGCCCCCAATATGTCCTGAAGTGATCTATTGCTGTATAATATGCGCAAAAGGTCTCAAACCACTCAATTTGATATCCCAAACCACAGTAATACAGACATCAGTATTACTTTTGGGAGCAAAGGCCCTCTGTTATGGAGTGCTTGCTTAGTTCTTATAGGCATATCAGTGGCAAATATCTTACTATTTTACTAAATTCTAATTCTGGGTTTATTGCCTTGGCATGTGCTAGCAAGCGGGTGTTTTTAAGGAGTCACAAGACGAAACTAATATACTACAGACTTCTTTATTTTCTCAAACATAGGTTTCATTTTTTTATGAATATTGGTGTGGCTTATTCAGCAAAAGAGTTAATGTCTCATAGCTGTAGAATCATTTTATTTATCTAAAATGAATTATGCATGAATTTACACCTAATGTAAGAGCAGCACCAGTTGTGATGAGATCAATATCCATTGTGGATAAAATTCAGCTCCATGCTAGCATCCAGTTGAAAGCCTATGCATCACTTAAGTCCTGATTTAAAGTCTTAAATGAGACTGAAGTGGTTCACGGATTTTATGCCGTCCCTCTGCACAGGAATGAATTTTACCCAGTATGCGCACACGGAAGAGCTATGCCAGATGACCTTGATGCCTTAGGAAAAACACTTTGTAATTGTTGCTCTTGATAATTTCCTTTCTTCCTAGCATGACTTTATTGTGAATTTTGCATTGCTTACTCACCTGAAAGCCTAAGGTCCAGGAATCACATAAGCATCTTAGTTTTTGTTGGAAAGGCAAGAATTCTCTACTGGTTGCTATAGGGGAAACTGAAGTCCCAGTGTAAAAGTCTAACAGACCTGGAGACAGAGAGAAGATACCCCAAAAACGTTACATAAGAATGTAGGNTTTTGTTGGACTGGTGTCGCAAGATCATTAACTTCTAGGGAAGTACTAGATGTGCCATGTTAGATTTAAGATTGTCCTCGAGTCTTTTGTTATGGTCCAATCCTGCCTGCAGAAATCAGAGCTAGATATGTATTTGGATTGTGTTGGCAGCATGAAATTTATTTGTTGCTGATCAATGCCACTAATGAAGCTTCTTTGATGTAAACAGAATATTAAGTATTTATTTGTGTATATGCCAGAGCAATCACAGAGTTTGAGCTAGATCTAAGCTTAGATAAGCGCTGGGAAATAAACACTTCACACATTGTGTAACTGCGGGTCTCCTGCTATCCCTCACTCTAATTGTTGGGTGTTTTACTCACTGAATATTGAGTAGTGCAAGAAGCATCTGACTATGAATGTTTGCTTTAACGAGCAGCCCTTCACGCTAATAGATCCTCCAACTTCAACAGGTTCTCTATATGAGTTTTTGCACTTACATGAGTAAATAGAATTTTATTCTGGTTTACTCAATATGTTATTTTTTGTTTGTTTAATGTTGTTATGAAATGATCAAGTGCTGCACTGAAGCTGCTCACACATCATTTCAGGGTTCTATACCAGCTGATCCAGCATTGAAAGAGTCCTCACGCAAATTTCTTGCCCTTGAAGTTTTGTTCTGCAGGGTTTTCTGGAGGACCACTGATGGCAAGGAGAGAGCAAGTCCTGATACAATTTAAGTAAAAAACAGGTGCTAATCCCATCAGCCAGCCAGTCTGGGAAATGATGGTTATATGTGGAGGAATTCTGCAAGTGAAGTAGATGCTATTATACAGATTCATAATTCCTTAGACATTGTAGAACCTTCAACTCACAAGTCTTACGTCTCTGACGTGCCTTTCTTTGATGCCCAACAGGATGCTAACCCCCCCCTAGCTGTGAAGGCAAAGTGAGATACAATCACAAAACTGAACAGAAATCTCTTCCTCTTGTAGTTTATTTTTTATTTTAGTATTTAGTACTTGTTAACATAGCCAGGTTTATTGCTCAGCTGATAAATAGTGGAGAATACTTTTTCCCCTTATAATAAAATGGCCAATTTCTTAAATAGGAAATATCATAAATATCTTCTCCTGTATTTATTTCTCATTCTTCAGGGTACTTAGCAATGGCTCACTGGAAATATTCACCATTCATAATTTGTGGAGGGCTAATTAGACTTACAAGTCACGTGGTGATGTTGATGTTACCGGGTTGAATGAACAGCCATCTCAGCATGAATCAGAAAGTCAGCACGTGAACATACTGTAGACAATTTTCTTCTAAACGTTTTAGTAAGATTGATATGTGCTTTTGGTGAGTTACCACTATGAATAAACTCATGTGCCTTGGATTTTTGTCAATAATGATGTTCAGAAAGGTATGGTGGAATGGGTATATGCAGAGAATGTTTTCCGCCATTATTTGTGTCCTAAATTGGCTGTAAGAATATGGGTTGGATCACTCTGATTAACGTTTCCAACTGTAGAAAGATCAGTAAAATTATATCATGCAGTTTTAGAATTTTCTGCTTCTATAGTTTCAGATGTGCAAAATATAAATTCACTGTGTGATCCTATTAACAATACCATGTCATTGCAGAGAAGTAGCCTATTGCATGGTGGTGTGAAGATGGTATTACAGAGGTTTGCTCTTAGCTCAAAAGAAATTACTGTGAGCATCGAAAGTCCAGTGAAACGTTGATGAGAACTGATGACATTTCAGGTTTATGGCCTATGTTTATCTTGTTTGACTGGAATTCTTCACCCGAAGCAATTGTGCAAATTAATTTGGGTGTACAAGTGTGATATTTACAGCTCTGCAGGGTGTTGAGATGGAGAACAAGTATCTGTTTCTGACTGAAGGCAGTTTACTTGGGATCCAGTGCCCTGATCTTTACTTCTTGGGAGTCATAAATGGAGCGGAGCGCTTATTTTCATCACTCTTTGAGACCTGCTTCTGAACTACATCTTGTTCAGTGAAGCATAGTGACTTGGAGGAGGAAAATTAAAAAGGGTCATATTACGTCTGTGTTTTCTTTCAGGCGTGTCATGAAAACAGCCATTCTGGGAACATCATAAAAGCTTTACCCATCTGTCCATTTCAGACTGACTGGGGAGTCTTCAGTTCTGGCATCTCAATGAATAGTGCTCTAATGATATGATGTACACTAACAAGATAAATTTCTTGGATGCTGAAAATGCGAAGCAAGTAGTGGATTTGTGTCATTTTTTTTCATATGGCAACATTCAGATTTATGGTTCTCCTGAGTTAGACTATGAATTCTTGCTTGTTTTTCTGAAGTCCTTGTTTATATTTGAGGTGATTTACTTACAACAAAAACGAGCTTACTGTGTGAGTTGTGTCAAGTAAATAGCAGGTTTTGATATACTGCCCTCTTATAGTTTCCCTATTAAATGTAGTATGTTATTTATGGTTATATGTTTCCTCCTCAGTGATCTTGAGTAGTGAAGTGTGTAGCACAGAGGAATAGCTGTTTTTAACTTCTGAAGACTTAAAACTAAAGCTCTATTTTCTGAATGTAGTTAGTTTAATAAATAGCATGTATACAGATACACAAACACTTCCTAACCTTTTGGAATATATATTATGCACTCCAGAAAGTTGTTTCTGAGGGGTGGAGAGTTGGCTTGGGGAGAGGATGGGGCAGCAGGGGGAGAGCTCTTTGGTCCAGTGAGCGCTCATCAAGCTGTGCATGGACCAGAAATAGCCATTGGAAAGTCAGTGTTTTCAGTGGCATTGTTCCACAGTTCTGTCATCCACCTAGCAAAGTACTAAAGCATGTGTATGACTTCTAGCCCATACCTGGATGCCTTGCTAACCCCTCTGAACGTGTGACAGAGAGCATTGCATAATGTAATTTCAGACTTGCATCATTCCTGTAGATGTGGAATGGCAGTAAGAGCTAAAATAAAATGCAGTACCTTTGTATGGAGGATTGAAATTCAGCTGCCTGTCCAGCCCTTTATATTATTTGGTATTCTGGAGTGTCATGAAGCACTATTTATTGTTATAAAACATAATATCCATATATGTAATGTAAATATTTATTCTACAGGAGAAGCAGAATATTGAACCAAAGCTGATATCCCTCATCTCTGCTAAGCTGTTAGTCTTCTGGGCAGCAACAGGGCGGTTTCAATCTTCCTGTTTCTTGATTTGCTATCGTATTACCTTCTGAGCATATTTAGCATACAATTTTTTTATATATACCGTTCACCATGCAGAACATCGTAAACTACTTTACAGTCAGAGATAAACCAGAAAAAAATTCTTCAGTTGCAAACAGCTAGTTGCAGGCAGCTGAAGAGGGAAAGAACAGTGCATTAAGATGCAGTAAAAAAAATGAAAGTTGAAATTTAAAAGTAGTAAAAATGCTAATCGTCAGGCTGAAATGATTCATCGCAGCCTGTTTTCAGAGATGTGCACTCTAGTACACTGCTTTCAATGCTGATATTTGCAAGGATCAGCATATGCTGTATAGGGGATGTTCCTGGCTTCTGAATACCGGAGTGTGGAGTTGAATGAGACAGAAAAAGAACTTTTCTGGGAAATTGGATTAAATGTAGGGAAAGAAAAACACAAGCCAGAAGGGAATGAAAAATATTAAGTGCTGTATTTATAATGATCATAAATACCTGTTCACCTTTAAGAAATATGCAGCTTGTTCCATTGCTTTCAGGTCAGAGTTGATATTTGTGGTGATCTAAAGGCTTTGGCGAGCTATTTATTAGTTTAAAGCATTTGCCCACATCTATTAGAAGAAAGTTTTCTCTGATGCTGTGACCAAAAATATGTTTACTCCGTGTATATCAATAAAAGCACCCCACGCTCACGCTTAGCTTCCTTCTGCAGTCATGGCTTTGCTGAAAAAGACGACGATGAACACTGTGCTTAGAATAGCATAGCTGTTATTTTAGTGCAAAGAGGCATCTTTTATGTAAGAGTTAGTGTACATGGTCCACTTTAGATTGCCAGTATTCTGCTAGCTGGAGAATTCTGCCAGATAGTGGTCCCCAAACTACTAGATGTTGTTACCTCCTCCACTCCCCCCCTGCAGATAGGCAAATGTTAGAAATGTGATTCACATAGAATAAGAACAGGCTTTAAATTTAATTCCTGAAATAAAAAGGAACATCAGGGGAATGGGAAAAACATGCAGTCAGTCTCACTTTCAAAGTGTGTCATTATCCTACATGTCTTGAATTTCTTCATGTCTGGGATCCAACTAGAGCTCAAAGCAGGAGGCACAAGCTAAGTAAGAGGAACTATTCTAGTGAGATTATCAGGCCTGTTCCACTCACTTCAGAAAATGGCATAAATTACAACTTCTGGGCATTTTCTCTGAAGAAGTTTGAAATGTTTTTGTGCTTATATATTGTCAGTCAGGATACACTAAATCGTATTCAGACACAAACTTTCCCTTCTTTCAGTGTATGCTGCTTTTTAAAAAACTGGTCCTTTCAAAAATAAATCTCAGTACACTTGATAATATTCAGGAAGTTTTAATTTCAGAGTGCTTGGCTCTAAATGACAGCATGTTTTAGAATCTCAGCTCAAATAACAAGACAGAGTATATAATTTTACCAATTAAACGTATTTTTAATGAAGGTATACTTTTTAAAATGGAGAATTAAGATTTACTAGCAGAATTAAAATGCAGATTTTTTTTTTTTTTTAATTATGGGTGGAACTGCCTGTAGAGAAGTAGAGAAATCTTTTATCACATTCTATTAATGCATTCTATATGAAGTTGCATAAAAGTGACATATCTGCCACCAGTAGACCAAAGCTAAATGCTGCCATCACCACAATTGCTTCGTTTCCTGAAATCAATGGGTTTTGCACCTCTTTGTCAATGATGGGGTTTTGCCTTTGGATAAAAATCAAATTAAATCATTTGGCACTGAAATAAGGTGGCAAAAGTGCACAGAACGCTCCTGTGGCATCTTTAGATAACTCTTCAGCCTTTGTTGTTTGCAGTAAATTATTTAGCAGAAGTTATCATTAAACTGTCACATACAGTGGCTTTGAAATGCTTTATCCTTTGTAACAATATAAACCTAGGGGGATTTGGAGGAACTAAAAGTATTATCAAAACAAAACATGGTGTAGTAAGAGATACTGCAGAATCTCTTCCTGACATCTTTATGTTAAATAAGTACCTGTTTAATGCTCTGATCACATATCGTGATCATAGTTTAGATCGTTGTGCTGTATAACTACAAGTCCCTGTTCTAAAGAGGTAACAGTATCATTTAAAGTGCAAGCGTGAACAAAAGTGAAAAGAATAGAAAGGCAAAACAGGGAATACTACAAACTAAAAACTGGCTATTTGTTGCTTATTTGTTTGCCAAAAGCTTATTTTTTTTAATCAGCTATTCCCAGCTACTACTTAACCATAATTGGTTAGCTGTTTGGGGGATATTCTTCCAGCTTCAAAGGAGAGGTGAAGCTAGAAGACGGATTTGAAATGGGAGAGAGTTTAGTGCAGCTTCATTCAGCTTAAAGACAATTTTGTCTTTGGGCCAGCAAGGCTTTGGAAAGAGATCTGTGCTGGACCATGGCATCATTGCTGTGTGCTGGGTCAATAGGTTGGAATACACATGCAATTATCCCTTGGTATGACTTTGACATGTGAAACTGTGACAGCAGATGGGGAAAAGTACTTGTTTTCCTATGGTATGCACGTGATAGTCTCTGGGAAGAGCTTCTTATTGACCAGAAGCAGGATAATAAATCCTCTTCAGGAATTTGTTTCATTTGACTGTCCCTGTTTTGTTCCAGATAGGCTTCACCTCACAGTGCTATAGTAAGATGTGGTAATATTGCCCTATTTAGGAGGAGCAACTTCCTGACTTTCTGCCTTTGTTTCTTCACTTTTTTTTTTTTTTTCTTCTCGCTGTTTCTGCTGGCTGCCATCTCCAGGCTTTGCGTTCCCACTTGGATAGCAGTAGCTCAGAGCCCTCCTACATCTTGAAACAGTTTTTTCTTGCCATAATGGGTTGGTATTTCCTGTTTTTTATTTCAGCCTTCCTTTCCCAGCAATGGCTGATCACACCTTTCACCCTAAAAGTGGTTCTCATCCTGGCTTAGTTCACACATTCAGAAGCTATCTCAAACTGTCAATTTTAGCTACCTAAGTCAGCAGCTTGCTTCCTGGGGTAGGTTAGTTTCACATTCTCAGCTTGGTATATAGTAGTTTCATATTTCTGATCCAGCAAGACGCTGCCTGTCCTTGGCTGCTGCTGTGCTCTCTTGTTCTCCTTTCCCCAGGGAGAAAAAATGGGTGACCGCAAGAAGGCAAAGCAAGGCAGCGTTGGAGATGGCTCTTTTCTTTCCCCTGAGCAATGCAGTCTGACAGTTGCTCTGTGCTATTTCCTGTCTCTGAGAGGTGCAGGCTTTGATTTAGTTAAGTGTCTCTTGTCTGGGCCCTTCCTTCAGGTAACCTGGCAGAAGGCTCCCCATTTCTGCTTGCACTTGTCCCAGAGGTATGGAGGCAATTACGCCTCTGCTTTTATTTTTTTTTTTCTCCCAGATGCCGCGGCCAGGAGCAGTGAAGCCAGACGCAATCCAGATGATTGGTAGATCAGCTTCAGCTTTATTCAGAAAGCTCTCCAACCAGAAAGCAGTACAATCCAGTCAGAAGGAACCCCGTTTGAATCAAAGTCACAGGTCCTCATTCGCTAAGCACTACATTTCGGATAGGGAGAGGGAAATTGTCCACGAGCTTTTCACGCACTTTCCACTCGCCTAAAGTTTCCCCATCATTGGCTACAACCCTTGTCTCATTTGCTGCTTCCTACACCCAGTTTCACTTTCACTATACTTACTTCCAACTCATTTGCATCTGTGCTCTCCCAGCAACCCCTCTTAAAGGGCCTGCTCTCAACACCCAGAGACCGATATTTTTTTTCTTCCTTCCAGGTTATTCCTTTTTAGCTGGTCTTCTCCTCAGTGTAAGTCTTAAAAGCCTCATGCCATCTCTATTCATACCAAGTAATTTCTCTTCCTGGAGAAATCCCGCTGATTTCGGCATCACTTTCAAAGTAACACATTCTCAGCATGCATGTGCATAGCATCATTGTATTCATTAATATTGACTACATCATTGAAATACGCTTCTCTGAAAAATTAAAGCTAGCACAGATACAGTTCAAATGAAGACATTCACTGAGAAGGTAGGGCAGAGACAGGATGCCTCACAGGAATTAGTATATGGAAATGAATATTATCATAATGAAGGTGGAAGCCAAGCTCTGAAGTCCTTACATAAATGCCCTGAAGTCATGGAAAGGCAATATTATCTCCTTTCCAGAATTCAGAAAGACCTGATAATATGGAATGACTTCTCTAATAGCAAGGGTTGGTGATAAATCTTTCAAATCAGGAATGACTAGTCAAAAGCGGAAGAAAAAGTGATCTGGCCCACTACAAAGTTGTTAATCTGTTCTGAACAATATGCAGATTTTTTGAGCAAGAAAGGAAATAAAGAATAATTAAAGGCACAGAGGTTAACAGAGATCTGGGATAAAATACAGCCATAACTTTGCCAAAGACCTTGTTTTAGAATATTACATAATACTTTTCTTTGATAATGGGCTTGACTTCTTATTTGAAGGGAAAGCATTACATCTTACCTGCATTTTGATAAAGCGCATGATGTAATATTATGTAGGAAATTTTCATTAGCTGGATAATTTGGAGAGCTGTATATAATTGTATGATGGCTGGTCAGGGTTGAGAAAGTGATGAGGTCCTCCCAACAAGTAGTGGGCTAGAGAGAGGTCACAATTCTCAAATGTTGGCTGGGGTTTTGATTTTGTTGTTTCCAGTGATGGTTTCAGTGTGAGAGTTAGATGAAAACAATGGAATTTGTTGATGACAGCTGGTGATGGGGCTTTTGCTATCCATAACAATAATGGGTAACATTGAAGACTGAGTTACAGAAACATGATTAAATTTCCAGGGCAGCTACAAGGTAATATACATTATGGTTAATAAAAATTTCTGTTGTATCATGTAGGTTCATCAGTTGGAAATGACAGAGGAAAAAGACTCAGGATTATTAAATAGTGACTGAGAATGAGTTAAGCGATGAAGCCATGGCTAAGGCAAATGCAGTCTTAGGGAGGCATGGTAATGAAATATTCTAGTAAGAATGGGGAGACAGTTGTGATGTGAAAGACACTAGAGAAACTTGGTCTTGAAATCAGCATACCATTGTGATCACTCGTATTTAAGAAGGATGAACACAGACTGGAACTGGAAAACAACAGGGAGAGCTTACTTATTGAGAGGAGGATAAAAAAAATATGGTTTAAACCTTGCAAAAGTAAGCCGAGAGAGAGGATATCACTGCTTTCTGTAAGTACATCAGGCAGGTAAACAGGAAGAGCAGCTGCTGAAACTGGAGGGTGGTGCTAGCACAGGAGCAAATGGAGGTGAACTGGCCACAGATGAGCTGAAACTGGTGAGAAGGTGTTTAACTATCAGAGTGGAGAAATTGTGAGCAACCTGTCCAGCAGGGGACAAAATAGGTTCATTAGTTTTAAGACAGAGCTTAATCACTTTATGGAGGGGTATTTGTTACTTAGTTGCCAGTGGCAAAAGGAGACTGAACTGGGAGAGGTGGAACTGGAGAGGTCCAAGTTACTCTTTGTCTAAATTTTCAATTGGGAATATCGATAATGTGTTACAGTGCTAATTCTGTATTTAGGCAGCTGAACAAAAATAGTCTAGGTTTTTAGTGAGATCTATAGAACTTGGGCTTTCACATAGTTACCTCTGTATTTAAATACATTGCGGAAGTTGACTCCAAGAAGAGCTGCTGTACCAAAATATTTAAGCGTCATAAATGTACCGAAGCCAGATGTGATGGTTCAGAATCTGACCTTGGTGTTTTAACAGAAATAAAAATGTTCTAGCTACCATTTTTTTAGTTAATATTTTAAAACTAATCCTTCACTAGGATCTGTACAGAATTGCTAAAAGAGGTATGACATATTCCCTGTGGTGTTTCTATCTATACAGGGTGTTCGTACAGGGTTTTATTTCCAGAGAGACTGGTTGCAAGTATACATTGACATTTCTGAATGGCCATTTTCCACATTCTAATACTTGTGAGGTTTTTAAATACCTGTAATGGGTGAGGATCACATTCTTTAGGAATATTTGGAAATATATGTCAAGCAGCTTTACCAAAATACAATCATAAAATCTTGACAGTATTAATTCCTCTGACAGTAAAATAACATCGAACTGATAAACAAAAATAATTTTATCGCTCCCCCACCACTTCCCATAAAAAATCCAAACACCTCCCCCACAAAAAAAACCTCAAACCCACAAAAAGCACCCTCAAAAACCAGCTGCCAGAAATAGAATTTTTCTTCCCAGATTGGAAGAAATAAGGAAGTGATTATACAGGTACAGTAATATACTTTATAATTCTCCAGAGTTTAAAAATCAGCATCGTACTGGACTGGAACAAAATCTCAACCAACTATTTAGCTCGAAAAAGGGTGCACTGCCATGTACATTCTCCTGGGCTGATTGTGACAAGAGCAGAAGTCGATGCAGTCTTCCAGTCTTCTGTGCATGGGATCTGGTTTGAGCATTGCTGAAACAAAGGACGACATTTTTAACTCTTTCCTTTTGTTTCTATGTTAATTTCTCGGTAGTAACAGAGGAGATTTGAATAAGTTCATTTAAATCAGCCAAAACTTCTGCTTGGGCTAGGTCCCCTTAAAATTCCTTGTGTACATTTATTCCAGATGGTTTACGTATTCCCAATTTAGTATCAGTGGTGAGTGGCACTGAAAGAGTATTTGCTGTACGAGTTGCTCTGTCCCTTGCTATCACTTTAAATCGTAGCAATGGAGACATTCAGTGAGTATATTACAGTACAGCCCCAAACCAGTAACAGTTTCAAATAATGCATTAAGAAGTGTTAGCACATTTTAGTTGCTATCCTTCTAAGTTGTTACACAGAATATAACTCTGACAGGCATTTGACAGAAAGTGCCTGCGGGTCATCTTTTGTTACAGGCTGTAGAATATGTAAAAAATTTAGAAATTATGAAAAGAATGTGTCTTATCCCATGAGGGAATATGAATGAGTCTGCCTTCTTTTCCCTGGTACCATTTTGCCCTCTGCATATTGAACTATATTTTTATTTTAGACTTCCTTCTACTCCAGCAGCACCTGATTGCACACAGCGTGCTGTAGCGTTCTACAGAATAAAACTCTAAACCACTTCACTTTCTGTTGAGGATGTTGTACTGTTGATACAGCTGATAAGAGGCTGGTAGATGGTACCATAAGCCATGGTTAGCAGAGATACAGGACCAAAGAGACAATTGTTATGTAGTCTGCAGTCAAATCTTTATTTACACACAGTATTTTTATAGTTCTTTTTATAAATTCAATGTTTTCCAACTGTCAGCATCTCCACTTAACCTGATAGTTAGCCTGTAACCTCCTTAAAGGTTTCTGAGGAGAAGGCTTAACAAATGCAAATTTCTTTTCAGAATTCCCAAGACAGATTGCCTATAGGTGAAAACTGAAACAATGATAAAAGATGCTTCTGAGGACAACTCCTAAATCTGCTAAACGCTATAGTATAACTGTATGTGAGATTCTATAATCAATTCTTTCAGAAGAAAAATGGAGATACATTCTCATTAAAACATTTCTATTATGTAGGCTAATAGCTTGGGTGGTGTTCTCAAGGGATTTTATTTGCTTGTTTTGTTTTGGCAGAACTGAATAATTTTAACAGAAGACAGTGTTGTAAGTGAATCATCTTGCATGATAATGTGAAAAAAGGCTTTCTTGTGAATCCGAACAGAACTGGCTCAAGTATTTTGAAAATGGCATCAGGGCTTTAATAAAAAATAAATGTTATTGCACAGATATGGCAAAATGTCAAGGACATATGTACACTTAAGCAGCATTAATGAGGGTGAACTTTGCTCATATGCAGGGGTTTTTGATAAAGTAAAAATTTGAAAAGTCATTGGGTTTAAACCATTGTAGTCAAAATAAATTTACAAAAAAAGGTGTGAAAGGACTGAATTTCTTCATTCTGGTGGTAAAAATACAGCACTTTTCACCTTAGAGACATATGTTCTATTAAGAACTGTTCCTTGGTTCTTATGGAACCGTCCCAAATAAACTACTGCAATATAATAAAGAAAAAAACCTCAAATCCAGAGAGGACCATAATTATTCCAAAAATCCTCATGGGTCTTCTAGTTCATTTTCTGAGCTATGTTCTTACTTCTCCTCCCATTTCATTCCCAGGACTGGCATCAGGAAAACTAGAGACAGACACAGGCATGCGAGGGTCTCATGGCTGCTCTTTCCAGCACCTCTACTTTCAGCTGAGGTGGCAGCATGACCAGTTGAGTCCTTGGTAGCCCCAGGGAGCAGCAGAGCAAAATGATTAGAGAAATCGTCTTTATTTTGGTGCTGCATATTTAAATGAGTTAAGGAGAAGAGAGCCATAATATGACAAGAAGTTGTCACATGTTATGATGTTCTCTCTCCCTCTGTGTCGTCATTTTGTGAGTTTTTTCCTAGAGTTTCCCCTGGAGGCTTTTTATGTAGTGGCCAGAAATCATTATCGTTTGACGACTGTTCGCCTCTGTGAAATTAGCTGAATAGTCCACTGCCAGGTATCCATTTCACAACACAGAAAGTGTTATCGTCGTTGGCAGTAATTAGTGTGCTTGTTGGCAGCCTCACAGGAGATGTGAAGGATTGAATGGTCGGGGGGAGAACGATTGCCCCTTGAGGTCTCTGTGGAGAGGGAAGTTGGCAGAGCATTAAGCTCCGTATCATAAAAGTGGATGAATAGTGTTTCCTTTCCAGTCTTTTGTCATGTATTTTAGCTATTTTAATTTTTTTAAAATGCATAGAAAATAAAAACCTTGAGATACAAACACCTCCCCCACAGCTCCATTAAAGTTAACTGGGCTCCATTTGCATCCTGAAAGCCTGTCTAACTTCCTGGATTAGGGGCATTCTTTTTTTTCCCCCTTCTCTATTCTCAATGAGTGAAATTACTTGTGCTTTTACATAGAAGTCCCTCTACCCATTAAGGAAGAAGGGCCAGGTCCTTGAGATCCGTGGTGGATGTTTTGGGTATTTGCTGTGGCATGAAAGGCATTGGAGTTTATTCTTATGCCTCTCCAAATCTCTAGCAGAACGAAAACTAGTAGTGATGGTAGTGGCTTATCATCTAAGATCTGTGGTCTAGGTTTGTGCATCACATCAATATGCAAAAGCAAAATTAACATATAATGTCTTGGTGTGTATAATTTAGGAAGGGCTGATTTCAAGATCTGTAGTTGACGTAGCCCATTATGTCCCATTTTATGACCTGCTTTTCTTTGCTTAAAAGTTTGCCAAGCATTCACTAGCTACAGGTTTTTTTCTCCAGGATGCACAGATGGCATGTGCTTTGGACAAATCACAGCTAAGTAGAAAAAAAGATGCTGTTGTTTCAAGGAGCTTCATAAGGATGTTGTGTCACACCATATGTAGCAGAATTGAGAAGGTGAAAAAAAAATAAAATGGAAGCTTGTAAAAGAGAGAAAGGATCAGATGGTGACCAAGAAAGCTGCCTTGAGAATTAGTGCCTGTCTGGGCCTGCATGGCTGTAGCGGGACTTCCTTATGTGTCCAAGGAGAAATATTAAGACCTGGCATTCAACTGCTAAAGGGCTCGAGTCAGTGTTAGTGAGAAAGCTAAGTTACCTCAGATATGACGCTCATAAATAGTGGATGTTTCTTTAGCTCATCCTTGTTGTCCTCAGTTCCCTCTCTGTAAGTTGTATCACGGTATTGCTTGTTCACCCTGCTGATATAAATCCTTGAATGTCTGTAAAGTCTGAAGAAACGCCATGCATGGATACTAGGGAAAAGTTAATATTGTTTAAGAATATTTTTAATAGCATGCAGTTAGCAAGATGGGGATGTGGGAAAAGAGTTCCTACCTCTTTTGTTCCTCCTCTTGTTCAGAGGTACAGAATATTTAACCTGTGTTTATTTTGTGAACATTAGTATTCTGAGTACTGGTTAAAGAATGAACAACGTGGGAAATTATAGTATATGAGCATATACTTGTATTATTCAACTTATTTAGCCCTTTCCAGCTGAGTGCTTTAGCAGACTGTGTATATTTAAGGCAGGAAATGGAGCAAACAAGAAGCTCTACATTTCCTACATGGGGATATAGTATAGGGAGGATAATGTCAAAAGCAAAGGTTTGTGTTGGTGCATTCTTGCAGGCAAGGGGTGGATTATCTTACTTTACTGCATAGTGTGGGCTGCCAAAGAAATGTTAAGGTCCTGGTGAATGACAGGACATACACAAGAACCGTGTGGCTGCATTAAAACTTCCAGACTATCAAAATGATTTGCTGCAAGAATGAGACATTCATTCACTTACCTTGAGGAGAGCCTGTATGATGTGCAGGAATTTAACAGCATAGCAAGGCTTGTGCTTTGCACAAGGGACAATAGAAAGGGATTTGTGCATTTAATACCTATTGTCACTTTTCCTGATCTGAGTTCTGAATGGCTCCAATTATCTTTTGCCTATTCAACTACAGAAATGTTTTCCTGGATGCGGAATGAGCATGGAGTCCTATTTCCCAACGAAGGGAAACGACTGATCTGATATGAGGGGAGTAGAATGAAGCAAGTATTATGTGTTGTACACCTTACTCCTAATCAGATCAGCATTGACCATACAGTTAGTTAAGCATCCATACCCACTAGGTATTGACACCGAAACTTCTATTCAGTCCCTGGAACCACTTGGAGAAGTGTCTGAAAGATGTAATGAATTTACAGGGTGTTTACTTACAGGTATGTCTTGTTGAGAAGGAGGAAGTGGATGACTCCTGAGACAGGTGGGATACGTCTTGGTGCTGTTCCCAAAACTTGAGAAAGGCAATCAGACATAAAAGGTAGGAAGTGGGAGGACACATTTCTGACCATGTGGGCATAAAACCAGCATGATTCTAAATAAGAGAATAAAGATATAGTGTGGTACTTCTAATTAAAAAAAAAGTCACCACAAGCCCTTTATAACTCCAGAGAAATTTATTAGTATTATGTTTGTCCATGACAAATCAGGAGTTACACATGTTTTTTTACCTGTTAGATGCTTGTATCTAATATAGTTGTGGTGGTGGATACAGGAGCACTGCAGTAAGTAAAGGTAGGGAAGCCAGGAGAGGTTTCTTTCCTTCATGAAAGCAAGCTCAGTAACCACCCCATACTGGCATTGTGTCTTACAGAGCTATTTGCATCTCTAAGGGAGGAAAGCAATGATTATTTTATTAGGGAAAAAAATAGTAAGACCATCTTCTCGATAAGGAGAGATTAGAGTGCATTTTGGAATGAAAGATCAGATCTGTCTGGACACCTGGGAAACTTCAAAGGAGAGATTAGCTATAAAAGCTCACATGCTCAGGGAAGACGGAGCCACGCGAGGGTGAGCTCTGACAGGTGCATCCAAGGGTTTTCTTTTCTTGGAAGCTCTCTAGGGGGAAACGTTCCCTTAAAGGGAAATTTTCTGGCAAAAAAGATGTAGGTGCTGACTAGCAGATACAACCTCAGGCATAAACTACATACAGAGTGTGCAACTCTGCAATGATCAGAGATCTATAAAGGAGACAGTATAATTAAAGCATTGCTTTCCTTTCATTTCTTCACCTGTCTTTTATACAGTTGTGTAACTGTGCTGCTTATTTTGGATATTCCAAATGAAATTATTTTATTTTTCATTGTCTTACATTGACTTTAAGCTGTAGCACCATGCTAGCTACATGAGCCAGGGGGAGAGCTTTGGCACCACGAGGGTCAGGAGTTGTGTGATGAGCCTGACAAGTGTTCATGAAATATCGGGGCACCTGCATAAATCCAAAGTCTTCAGGGAGCAGGCTGCACATACTGCTAGTCTAAACATCATTTTACTCATCTTTATCTTGTACTTTAGGAGCACAATGTGGCCAAACCACTGAGCTGGGGGATATTCTGTGATATATCTGGATTTGGTTCCAGCAAGTGTGACTTAAAGGTGATTAAATGGAATGAGCTTTTGGCCCAATTCTATTACAGTTTCATTACAGAAGTTTGAATTGAATGTAGTAAAAGGCAGGTTCTGCTTTAACCTGGAAGCCTTGTTACGTGGAGAGAGCCATAACCTACAATTCACAATTTGTTAGGAAGGGTTTGGTAGGACCTTGAACTGAAAAATAAGTACACGGGTAGAATCCCACCATGCTGTTTGAATTCATCCAGCCTAGAAAGGCTGAGACAAGCTGCTGATTGTTTTCTAGTCTGCCTTGTCAAATCTCACTTTGCATGTGCTCAGTGTCGTTCTGTTAGAAGCTTTTAGGATTTGCAAGCCTTGCTTGCTTTCCTGGATTTGCCAAAGACAACTCTCCTTTCGTAGTTTTGTCAGTATTAGCTGGAATTTACACTCTTGCCGCTTTGATTTGAGTATTATCTTGTGAAGCTATAAGAATTAACAAAATGAAGTATGTTTTCTTCTTTGCTTAAAGGGCATTTTTACTTTTATTGGAAAAGGTGTTTGTGCTAATTGCCTGTCAAACCCTAATATTTCATTTTTAGTTCTTCTGATAACCTCCTGAAAATGCTACCGGTTTCTTCCCTGGGGCAAACAGTAACATTATTGAAACCAGCCCATAATTTAAAGTGAAATAGCAGATTTGTGAAATGATAAATACTGCTTTACATACAGAGTTAAGTGTATGCTGTGGGCTGTCCTCACATATTTGTTTTGGTGCCAGGATGATAATGTACAATATCCAAATAGGGTAAGCAACATTACTAGGTGCCTGTGGATATAGTAAACCTACGATGGGACTTGCAAATATCTATTGTCCTCGTTGTACCATGCATCCCTAGGTTTGTAACAGATATGTATGAGATAACATCATAAACATCTCTCCTGCTAAAACTGTCTTTTATGGCAGTAAAACAGATAGGGGTGTGGGCTTCCACCATGTAGATACCCATTGCAGTGTGACATTAAGTTGTAGGGAGGACATAATAGCACTAGATTTTTGTTATAGCAATACAAATCCTTGCCAAAACCACTTATATAAATCGATACATGCACAGCTATAAATCCTAAGCATTTAGACCAAAATAGTAGTATTTTGATCAACTCTCATTGTTTCTTTATAATATTAACATTTTATCAGCCTGTGCAGCCAAACATTTTATTGAGTCTTTTTGCTTTTTTCAATATTTTGGTTTTAAAAAGGATAGTCAGCATTCATTGTTACATAGATCCACATTGGTAGTTGGGGAAAGGAGGAAAGCATTTTGTTTCTTTTTCTATTCTTATTGGAAGATGAAGATTGGAGAAATAGAAAAGGTCATTTTTTCCCAGAAAACGTGATGCAGTCTGGCAAATTTGGGCTTGCGCTAATGCAGTACTACCTAATGGCAAGTTCTCGGGGAAAAAAAACAACCCAAAAAAACAAAACAAACAAAAAACAACCCACCAAACATATAAGGCATATTTGGTATGTGCAGAGGAACTCAAAATGGTCATCCAGAAGAAGCCAGTAGATAGTTGTACAAGGACTCCTTAGTTTAAGCTACTTGGAACTTGACTTGCCTCAGGCACAACTTACTCACGTTATTAAGGGAGGAGGGAGAAAGTCAGCGTACATTTTCATAACCCTGAAAGGAGTCAGAAATTTTAGGTGTTTCATCTGACCTTAGGGCTAATGCTACTTACTTTGCACTGTATAATCATAGTTACTGTTCCCCAAGGCAAGAACCTCAAACAGTGCGGAAAGCCTGTGAAGTAGCAAGGGCTGAAGTAATCAAAGACCCTAATTTTCCTGCTTTTTAAAGGAAATCTCAGAAATTAATTTTTTAAGTCTGTTTTCTTGTATCAAGAGTCATACAGAGGGAGCTTAATATTGAATTTATTATCTATTTTTTGAAGATTACTTTCCCTAACCTCTGGCAGGTTTTTGGTACAGAGCATGGATTTTTAAGTGGATTTCATGGGATCGTATTGACATATGCCTTAAGTCAAGAAAAGAGCAAAAGATGTGACTTCAAAAATATGATCCTAAAAATCTACAAAAGACTTTACTATTATTATTAATATTATTATCATCATCATCATTTCTGGTTGGAAGCATCTGAAGCTAAAGGAGTTGTGAACTACCCTAAGTCTACATCTTTTTGCCTTCTGTGTTTTGCCTAATGTTGCATACATGATGCAGTTAGTAGAATCTAGCTTCTTGTGAGAGACAGACCAACCTCTCCAGTATGTCATGCTTAAAATCTGGAAAGAGATTATTTTTATTGCTGGCAAGTGCAGCTAAAGGGCATGGAAGAATTTAGTTGTTCATGATAAAACTGTTAGCTAACCTTCCAGATTTCCATCTCCTCGTTGAACCAGGCTTGTTTTTTTCATTAAGTTCATATAGTAACTTATTTTAAACTTTCTTCAGCTTAGCATGTAATTAAACTCCATGCCCATAAAATGAAATGTTGGTTGAATCAGAGTTTTTCTAATACAAAATGTGGTTTTGGGGTGGTTTTTTTCTGCTTTGCCTGTAAATATTTTTCTGATCTCAGATGAAGGTGTAGAGTTGCCTGTTGATTTTCTGGACTATGAAATGTCTCTTGGAACACAACAGCTCAGGCTTTTTATATGTCCCTTCAGTATTTGTAAGAGTATAATTATCTTTTCTGAGGAAGAACCTGGTGAAATAATTGCATTGTAATTTGGAAGTTGATTCCTCTTATTTATAGTCTGCTAATCCAGCTGAGAGGCAGCTCACGTTGCACTGAAGGCTTTAGTTTGTATTTCCAACTTTTTTTCTAACTGCTCACCATGGGTTGTTTTAAGGGTTGCTTCTGTTCTTTCATTAAGATTACACTTTTTTTTCCCCATTTGTTCTTTTACAGCTGTCTGGTATTCTTTCTCATATTCCAAAGTAATTTTGAGAACTCAGATGCCTTGCACAAGATGTTGCTGTCTATATGAATGCTCTGTGCAGGGTAAAGGACCTTCCATTAGTTGCATCACATTTCCATCAGAAGCCATCAGAAAATCTGATGTAACCACTGTCACACCACTGGTTGTCTTTTTTGGCCCATACCTTAGTCAACATCGGCTCACTTAGAGACTTGAGACTGGTTTTCAGAAGGATGATTGAGACACCATTATTGGATTTTATTTCTGGACTCAAAGGACCAAACAGTAGTTTGGAGAATCCATCAGTGGAGTTGTTCTGATTTTACTCCTGTGACTGAAATCTGAATCTAATCTCACCTTTTCTTTTCTATTGTCTTCCTCAGAGTAGAGAAATGTTATGTTTGATAGCTGTAGGTCAGAGCTCACCTGTCTACATTGGAAAGACATTTTCACTCCATCAAAAATTTTGCAGGTTTGTAAGCAGGTTTTTGCAGAGAACATGGGTGTGTGTGTGTGTGTTGTAATTGCTGAATTCTCCAGTACTGACCTAGGGCTGAGTGTCTGTTCCTCATCATCTGCTCAGATTGTTCCAAATATTTGGAACAAGGTAGCAGCTGAAATTAGAAACAACTTTTGTCTGGAAATTTATCTTCTGTGAGAAACAGAATTGTTGGAAATGCTTCCTCTCCCACATGTACGTTCCCTATAAATTTTAGGCTTAACACTGTCCCGAGTTTTCATTTCTTTGTGTTTTATTATTAGTAAATGTCTATTCACAGTCGTGAAATGATTTTCCTTTGTGAGTTCATCAGCTTGTATTGTTGCATTTTGATGTTGTGATGACTGTTGGAGCTAATGTTGCAGACCCAGGAGGATGTGAACCAGTGAGTAATCCCGACTCACTATTTGAATTATGTATATAGCTATTGGCTGCCATCTCCTATTTAACAGTGTACTTCCGGATAATGATTCTTCTGATTATAGACTTTTTTGATATATAAAAATGTACTTCTCTGACTAGATCATAATTAAGCCAGGAAGCCAGCATGCTTGGTTACTTACGCTGCTCAGATATGTGAAGATTTACTATTTGCACTTGTAAATTTGTCTAAGGCCTTCTAATTGAAAGCTGTTCAAGGACACTAAGTTTATAACAAACTGTTAATCTCTTGGCATCTTCCATGTCTCTCAATAGTGCTATTAATGCCTTCCATTATATTCTTGCCATGGGGTTGCATATCTGTTCTGTCTTCTGCTAGTGTTCAGTTTATTGAGCATGGGTGAGCTAAGTGACCACTTATTACTAGTTAACCTAACAGAATTGAACACCAGCTTTATCAAAAGTTCACTACTTAATAAGACAGTGAACTTAAGATACAGAATTAATGACCAGCTCTGTCAGAAACATAGTCTTATTTTCATTCTGGTTACCAAAGAGATACTTGAGGTCTAGGTATTAAAATTCTTGTCTATTTGTTTGATGAAAGGTACAGGGAATTCTCGAAGGTGATATATCTGACCATTAATAGGAATGTCCAGCTAAAATAACAAGACAAGTCCTGAATGCAGAGGGGAGGGGGACAGAAGTGGCTGCTGTTTGAGCAGCAGGTTGATGTTTTAGATGCTTCACATTCACGTGTACATGCATGTACAGCTATCTTTATTTATTTAGGCACAAATTAGGTTGATATTTGTGGCAGTGATAATGCAGAGTTATGAAGGGAGATATACTCTTAGGACCCCTCACCCTCCAGGTCTGTAACTGGGAGCTTCCGTTCATTGCTTCTGCTGCCTCTGCACCCTACATCCTCTGTCACTGAGGGTCATGATCACACTGGTGTTCTGCCAGACCATTGGGGATGCACATTGCTTGACATTCTAAGCCTTAATGTCACAGTGACCGAATACCTGCATATCAGTGAAGATCTTATGTGCTGCTGAATTTTTGATGTAGTGATGAATGTCTCAGCCGTGATTTGCAGCGCTCAGGCCACTTTCCATCTTTTTGCCTGCAGTGTGCCATCTCCTATCCTGCCTATAAAAATGGAAGCGCCTTTCTACTATTCTTCCACTCAGCTTATTTTACCTTTGATCATCATGTAAATTTTTGGCCAATTCAGGCTGAGCTTTTCAAACCACAATCCACTGAGCAGGGGTTTTCAGTCGCTCTTCATCACAAAGCCTTGCAATCTAGCTCTTTGTTACTGATGTTCAACTTGCAGGCCGTGCTCCCTGTAATAGTTGCTTGTTCCCCTGTAATTATTCACAGCCCCATTTGGGCTTTTTTGTGAGGGAATTTGGCCAAGTATACAGTATTACCGCATCTGTTGCAGATGATACTGCAGGTGCTATGTCTGCTGCCTCGATGGTTTAAGATTGGTGTGGAACCATGTGAGGATCTTTAAGCACATCATTTTTGACCTTGTGGGGTCATAAGCAACAGTGTGAATATCATTGCTGTTTCCTACAAGGTCATTCTGCGTTAAGTCTTCATGATTTGTGCAGATTAGATTTAGGAAATATAAGAGGATTGGAGATTATTTTGCAAGGATTTTAAGCTACATATCAAGGTGTACTTTTTTTAAACACTTTCTTGTTTCTCATTTCTGAGTGTGCTTATGGAGTAGCTGCCCAGGTTAGAGTCAGATTCTCTGTCTTTCAGTCAAATGCTCAAACGTTAATCTCGGGTCTCACCCCCCCTTGCTCCTTGCAGAGCCCTGTTTGTTACTGTATTGCCCCTTTCCACCAGAGGAAAGGGAAGCGTGGTCAAGGCGGACTGTTCTCTGTGCCTGTGTAGGTTGATGCAGTGGTGTAACACCTGGCCTTGCTATGGTGATGTGCTGGTACCTCGCGTGGGATGGTGCTAGCATTACCTCTATTGGAAGGCAAATGCTTCAGATGGAGTTAGGGCTTGTGAGCCGAGATGTGTATAGAAACCTCCTTTTTATTTTTTGAGTGCAAACATCTCTGTTTTTTAAATCCAAGTGATATGTATCAGGTGGGCTAATACATTTGGGTTTTGGTTTATGTTGGAAGTAACAGGATATGTAGTTTGGGCTTTTAGTAAAAGCAAAGCACTATAGTGACTGCAGCAATAACAAACTCTTACTGCACTGGGACACTTAAATGGTTGGATTTAGAAGAATAAAATTACAGGAGGTTTTCACATTCACAGTGTATGTCTGAATAGATGATCACGGTTGAGTTGCAAATCCAATTATAATACATAGAATTGTACATAGATCTCAAAAGATCTTATTTTATTACTACAAGCTCTGGCATTGCTAATAGGCTTGGCCATCTTTTGGCCTCATTAGCCACATTGACTCAACCCTCTTTTCCCTTTATGAGTTGTTCCTATAGGGGAAGTATTTTAATTTGATTTTGCAAGTTAAAGTGTTTTCATATGACCATTTGTATGAAAACTCTTCAGGCTAGTTTTGTTAACACATAGAGTCTGCCTAATGGTGTTTTCTCTATATAAAGTCCTATGATGATGCTTGTGATGTATCCTCATCCCACATTGCAGAACTTGCTACACCGTTGTTTTCCAACATGAAGTGTGTCCTTTGCTACTGTTTATTTTAAGATGTTGTATAGTTCAGTGTATTTTAACTAAAGGTCACTTCTTTTCTTAGCTCACTACGGAATAAAGCTTTTTGCGTCTAAGACCTGGACTTTCACAAGTCCTGACATTTGTTTCATTGTATTCTTAAAACTCCTTGCTCCCTGAAATATGCTGAAGATTGATTTATATGAGTTTTCAATTCTGTCCATATAGTCTGATTAATAATTACTATTGCAGGAGTGCTATTCCTATAGAAGAGTATTTTTAGAATACTTAAATAAGCGTTGCCATCTCTTTCAACTCTTAAGTTAACACAGTTATTTTTTTTTTCTCCCTACTTCATTGATATCTATTATTGGTTTAACTTTGTGTAATTATATATGCAAATCCTGATAAGTGAGGATTGCTGTCTTCCTTCCTGACTATTTCTGAAATAAACAGATTGTTATTTTCAAAAATATCCTAAGTGTTGAACCACTTTCTTTCTCATCAGGTTTTGGCTTAGTTAGTTTACCTTCCAAACTATTTGTACCTGTCTACATTCTCAGTGGTTCAATAAAATAATTTGACTGCTTCTGTAGTGACAGACACAGATGCTTATTACTTTCCAAAATAGGAGTAATACAAGTGATCATCAGACAATTTTGAAAGAATTGAAATTGCTTTTGGCCAAGGCTATAATGCACATTTAAAGCCTGTGTTCTTAGGAAACTGGATGTGTGTTATGTGGGTTTAGCATCTGACATTTTCATTCAGTGTGCATTAGGCCTTTTGAAACCTCACAAAGTAACTTCCAAGGTTTGCACGGAGGCTTTATTCAATATAAGCTTTCAATTGCTGTGCTCCACATCACTGGGCTTCTCTCCCCTCCTCAGGTGCAGGGAATGTATGTTTCTCTTAGTTTGCATATCGATGAAGAATACTTATTTTTTTGATTTAGACTTTACTAGATGTTGAATTTTAATGTCGATGTTTTAAGCTCCAGTGGTGTTTTATCTGCTGATTAGTCTTATAATGTAAAGTGCCTGGTGATGCATTGCGTAGAAGATGCTATAAAAATAGTTTATGGTGTGATAGCAAGGAGAAATGTGGGGAGCGCAGATTCACTTTATTAGATGAGCAGGAGTCCCCAAGCGATCGTTTGTCAACAGTACTTAAAGATTAGTTTATCTTCAATCATTGAACCTTTAATAGGCATGTTTTTAGCTGAAGTGAAATGGTTATATAGAAAATAAAGTAAAGGGGATTTATATGTTTATGTCGGTTTTATCTATTGAGGGAAAAAAATTGTATCTGATTTTCACATGAAGTATCTTTTCCAATAATGATGTTGAAGAAAATAAAAAAAAAATAGTCTTTTTCATCATTGTATGAACAAGGTCCTCTTCTGTGACAAAAGGAGATGAAGTTAAATATGTTTGTTTAATTCTCTGTGTATACGTGTATTATATTTTACAGTAATTAAGTACAACCATTCTGTATAGAGACATCCTGTTAACTGCAAACATGATTGTTTCTTAAAGCAATTTTTAAAGTGCAGTCTACCATATTGTGGTAGCGATCGGCTTGTTTTCAAGCCTTACTTGGCTATGGGCTTAGACAGTAAGAATCTTGACAAAGTCAGCATCAAAGAGCAACTTTGGGACTTGGCTTTTGTAGTGTGAAGCTCTTCACAAATATTAGTCAATGAACATCAGACAGCCCTGGTAGGTGACAGTGGTATTATCAGCCAGGTTTTACAAATGGGGAACATAAGCCTTAGACAGCTTTAATCAAAGTGCCTGAGCTTGGATGCATTGGGGGGTATTTTGAGGTGAGGGTTTTTTTGACAGACTTCAGAAGTAGTATGAGAATTCCTGAATCTTGGCATAAAGCTTGTTCTAAAACCTTTTAAGCATTAGCAGGACTTTTACAAACCGCTTTCTGTGTGACCACACTGCAACAGCTTGGGTTGAGGCTAGAGCTATGTGCAGGAGAGACACATTTTTCATATGTGGGTTAGCTTCTGCTGAACACAATATATGCGTTAGTTTCAGTGTGGGTTTTGTGTGAATTTTTTTCAGAGAACATTAATGGCACATAATTGTTAGCTGAAGATGAAAGGATTGTCTTGGGATAGTTCTGTCTGCTTGTGTTTTAGGGACAGTTTTACTCACACTATTTCTGAAGTAAATGAAATCAAAGGAAATTGGCTTTCAGCAAGAGAAACGTGTACATTAACTGTATTTTTCAAAATACAGAGAGATGTGCTATGTTTGTGTGTAATTAGATAACCAGCCCTTGTAGTTGTTACATCTAATCTTTACATCAAAGATGTAATATGAGACTGCAAAATAAATAACATTTTAAAAATAAAGATTCATGTGGAGAACAGTAACCTCCTGTCTTTTGTCATGTCTACTGAACTCTGAATACAAGTGTGGAAATGTAATTGTGACAAGTTGTAAAGTATTTAAACTAGCCTCAAAATTAGAGTGTGAATCACTTGGTATTAATGTGTGAATATCTTGATACTGATTTCAGTTAAATTGTTCCCAAAGCTGAAATTTTTCAGGTGATGCATGTATGAAGTTTCCTTTGTTTGACCAGTGAAATGCAAAGAGGGGCACAGGCCTTCACATCACCTGCAGGGACGGGAGAGTCTCATTGGTACCTAGAAGGAGATGCAAGAGCAGCTCCACCTCCTCCTCTGCAGGGAATAAAGTACCAAACGCTGTTGATTCCAGTGGACGTTAGGCATGTACATCCTTTGAAAACCTCCCACTGGTGCTCATTTACATACTTTTGGAATAACTGTCTAATTTTTTTCTACTCAGTTGCTGTTCTTTCAACTGACAGGTGGTTTTCCATAAGCTGAGATACAAGATTTCTTTCTTTTGGTCTTATGTTGCAGCTGTTATTATTAATTTACCTTCAGAAGCAGCTTTGCTTCTAATTAGCTTAATGGAAAGGCATTAAAACAAGATGTTTTTTCTTTGTAGTTCTAGGAATTGAAGGAGGGTGGGAAGTAGAACAGGGGAAACAGTGCTGCATCACTTTCATACAACAGCCATTTAAAGATAGCTTCTGCTGAGGGCTTTTAGTGACATGGCAAGTATTTTATAGGACCTGTTTGTATTGTAGATGTCTAGCTAATGAAAAATAAAAATGTGGCTATTAGTTATTAAAAGGAAAAGACTTGCTGGAATTACCAAAATCTACAGGGTAATAGTTGAGAAATGCTGAAAAATTTGAGAAGACATGGTAATAATGTGAAAAATAGGAAGAAATTGAGAAGAGCCTCTGTATCATATAAGTAGGTGAAGTTAAATAAACTAAAAAAAATACTACTGCTCTTGCTGTATATAGAATCATAGANTTTCCTAATGTCCAGCCTAACCCTACCCTGCTGCAGCTTGCAGCCATTCCCTCTTGTCCTGTCGCTCATTGCCCATGAGAAGAGACCAGCACCAATCTCTCTACAGTGCCCTTTCAAGCAGTTGCAGAGAGTGATGAGGTCTCCCCTCAGCCTCCTCTTCCTCAAACTAAACAACCCCAACTCCCTCAATCGATCCTCATAAGCCTTGTTTTCCAGGCCTCTCACCAGCTTTGTTGCCCTCCTCTGTACTCGCTCCAGCACCTCGATATCTCTCTTGTGCTGAGGTGCCCAGAACTGGACACAATACTCAAGGTGTGGCCTCACCAGTGCTGAGTACAGGGGGACAATCACCTCCCTACTTCTGCTGGTCACACTATTTTTTATGCAAGCCAGGATGCCATTGGCCTTCTTGGCCACCTGGGCACACTGCTGGCTCATGTTCAGCCTCCTGTCGACCAGCACCAATGGACTCAATGTTCCATTGAGTTTCAAACTTTGTTTTTAAGTGAGTTTGTTTCAAATTCTAAGAATTTGAGTGCAATATAAACAAGCAGGTTTTTCCAGTTTCCAAAAGGAGGATGAGCAATGTATGTTAGTAATGTAACTGTAAAACAATTTTATGAGTGTTCAAATTGATCAGTTATCATTTTCTTGAAATAACAATCTCTAACAGAAACTCAGTGCAAGCCCTCCTGAGTGGCATTGTTATAGTAATTGAGTATCAGAGTTAATGAAATATTCAGAAGTTTCCCTTTCTCATTTTCTGTCTAGCCCGTCTGTTAGTGAGATCAGCAGTTAATGAATCTCGAGGTAGCACAATTGTTCTGTTACCCTCTCAATATATATGGATTTCCAGTAGAAAGGAAAATTTTAAATCTACAATTTAATATCTTTTCATTGTCTAAAATCTGTCTCTTGCTAAAAAATATTATTTCTATGTATTGAAAGACTTAGAAATGAAATATGCTAATAAAAGAATATCTGATTAGTTATCCAGAGAATAATTTAAGGGAGGAATAGGGTGAGGGGTGTAGAATATGTATGATTCATATTAAAACGCAATTTTCAGTTGAATCTATGACAAATTTTTCTGTTCTATTTTTGAAGTAAAAAATAGATTGTGACTTGTATTAAATGGGTACTTGCAAGGCAAAAGAAGAGGAAGCTTTGTAATGGATCAGATCCTCGGGACCAAATCAGCAAACCAGGCTATGAGATTTCTAAGGGTACCTTTGTATAGTTGCTTACTACTCAGTTTACAGTATGTGCTTTCCCTACCAAAAGCATCAGACACTGCACAGACACTTTATAGCATAAATCTTGTCCTGGATGTCTCAAACTTAAGAAGGGAAAAAAAAAGGGTGAGAAAGGAGCACGTGTTCTTCTTTTAGTCCTGCTGTATCTGTGGCAGCTTAGTCGCTCTGGTGAGCTAGGGAAGGGATTTGGGAGCTGCAGTGGGGTCTCCTGCAGTCAGGGCGTGTGGGACTGATTGTGTTTCCTGTAAGGTAGGGTACAAGAGCAGCATCAACTAACTTGTAACTTGAGTTCCTCATGGAATTAGTCCAATGTTCCTCCTCATTTTGTTTTCTAATTTTATTTTTTATTTTTAAAATATTGATGTCTGTGCTGGTTTTGTACATTATCATCATCTCACGTAGTAAGACAGCACCACCTAATTCTTTCACATTAGGTCTCTGCAGGCAGATTGATATCATAAGCTTGTTTTAATCTTTAGTGAAAGAGAATCTCTAATATTTACAGCAATTGTTAAATCCATGTCCTGATGAGATTTCTCTCCTGTCATTCACAAGATTGATTTGTGCCCTGATGTCTGTGGCAGCTGGACTCCTGAAGCTACTCTTTTTAGAGAGGCCACCAAGTGAAGTCGCACTATTTGTGTCATCATTTCGTTACTGAAAAGAAAAGCTTTTTTTCTTCAGGAAGTGTTTGCTGTTTCTCCTTTGCTGGTAAAAAGTACTTCTCACATGCTGTTCCTCTCAATGCTTTTTGTGCCGTGTCAAGAGTCAAGCAGAGGATCAAAAGTGCAAGTTGCTGTCAATGAAGCAGAAAAGAAATGGTTCTCCCTTTCCTCCTGTTTTCAACAGTATTGTTGAAATAGTTGTGCGTCTGCAGCTGTTTATTATTGCCTTGCTGCTATTAAGGAGCATGAGCCTACAGTGAGCACTCTCTGCTGCTGCTGGTCTGGGAAGGCAGCGCAAGGAACCCATGCTTGAGGCCAAGAAATCTGACTACCAAAGGGAATGGTGGGGCAGGGACCGGCAGGTGCTGAAGCCTTGTTGCACCTACCAGGGCTTCCCTAAGTCATCTGTGTGACTGTAACTTTGAGGAAGATCAGGTGACTTAAAGCTACACTTGGGCGACAGATATAGCATAGAAATATGTGCTTCTCTTCAGGATCACAGAGCTAATGTGGTGCTATGAGAATTCTAGGTATGGTAGTGAGATTGTGACTTAAAAATATCCTTGTAAATCGTGTTCTTGGAAATAAAAGCCTTAGGAAGGTACTGATCTTGTTCAATGGAGATATGTGACAAAATTTAAAAATCTTTCTGAGCATTTGTGCAAATTTAATGTAGTTTTAGAGAATGCATAACATGCCAATAGAAGGTTTATGATAAACATTTTGCTTCTTTCTTTCTCTTTGGGAGATACTGTAGACCTCTTTTTTTGACGCAGGTGTCTGAAGTTGGACACCTATAGAAACAGCCTCATTTTCAGAGGGGCTAAGCACCTACGTTCCCTGCTAGATATTAAAGGATTGTCAGAAATCCGAGTGAGAGACACTAAGATTTTTAAGAAACTCTTCCTGAAGTGTGCTTGGTAAAATGGTTGTAGGACAGCCAGTACAGTGCTTGTGCTATGAATGGCTCAATCTCTAGGCTGAGCAGCTGTACTCATGTTTCTCTATGCTGTGACGACATAAGCATGAAACTGTATACGCCTTGGGGCATATACAGCTCTCGGACCTGTGTAAATCCTGTCGGTCTTTAAGCACTGCACAAAGTGAACCTTAGGTAACTCTTCCCTTGTAGATCCCAAACCAATGGAGACTCATGAAATGGCAAATGCTTCTCATTATTTCCCAGCTCGTTTTTAAGGATTATGATTTATCTAAATATTTTCAGTATGTCTTTACAGTAACAAGATCTGAATTTCCAGCTAGCAACAAGAAACCCAAAATTGTCATGATGCACAGTAACTTAAATATAAGCAACTGCCACTTGGTACAAGCTAAGATGCTAAGGTTCTAAGGTACAGTAACAGAACATGGCTAAGAAACACCATGGAAAGTATGTGTTTTGATATAGCTCTCTAATCCAGATGTGAGAACAAATAATATATCTTCCTCTTGGTAAAGCTGGCAATTGAAAGACATACTTGAGAAAGGGGATTTTGTAGCAAGATGACAATCTAATGACTCCTTATTTCAGGAGGATTTCCCCTATTCCTGATTATTATCAGAAGTACTAAAGTAAACAGAAGTTGTTTGCTTAATAATTGCTCACATATTTTATAAACTACAATAACTTTCTCACTTTCTAAACCCAGCATCATTTAACACCAAACATCTACATCTTGAAGTAAATTGTCAAGACCGGCTGTTTCTCACAGCTAGTACAAAAATGAACAATATACATAGGGACACATTCTTCAAGTAACTCATTCAATTGGACAACTGAAATGTGCAGTGCTGCTTGCCTATTTCAGAACATTTTAAACATGGATTTTAAATGAGTTAAAATAATGGATAAAAGATGAGAAACCATGAGAAAGGATCGATACAGTAGGAATTTGTAGAAGCAGTCTTTTAAGGCAGTCATTGGAGTGTCAGGCTTTCTTGTATGTTGGTGTTTTTTTGAGAGGGAAAAGATCAGGCAAAAATACTGGTAGTATTCTTTATAAGATTGTTGCTGTCCTATCATAATCCATTTCTTCAGGTATTGGGGTGTGTGTAGAGGTCACCTATGGATGAGGGACCCAACTAAAAAAAGCAGTGCCTTGTCAAGCTGCCAAAAAGTTTGAGACATCATCCTATTGACTGTGGCCGTTTTCTACCACTTTCCTTGAGTATGATCAATAACACTTAGCGTAGCATTTGCCAAATGGCAGTGACCCCATGAAATGAAATAAGCTTTGCTCTTAGTTTGTGTGGACCGTGATGATGTAAGCCAGACTGCAGCCAGATGTTATGAGTCTGTTGGCTTGGGTGATCGTGCAAAGGCCTCTACGAGTATCTTGTATGGGATTAAATGCCAGGCTAGATTGTATATTGCACGTCTATAATGTGGCATAGGCTTTGTCCACCGCAGGGGTTGGAAGGCCTTTGTACACGCTCCATAATAGAGAGAAATCAAATTCCCTGGTCTCTATAGGAGCCTTGAGCAAATAGTGAGGCAATCCATCAGATGGACCTGTAAGTCTCAGACAGGACAAGAGCCCGGCAGCTGTTGTGGTAGGCAGGTTTTTGGTCCTGGCATGGAGAAACCACCAAGCTACTACTGCTCTCTTTTACCTGTAACGTTTGACTTGTGGCCACCAAGCTGCCCTGAGCCCTGTTCTCTGAGTTTTTCCCCTTTCCTCTTGAGCTGGGAGTGCACAAGAAGCTTGTTTTCCCTGTGCAGCTTCTCTTGGTTTTGTCATAAGAAAAAATGTGAGATATCTTCTTTGCTTTGCGGCAGACAGCTTTTTTGGGGGAAAAATTCTTCACGGACCTTGAAATGCAGACAGCCAGTTTCAATCTCCCGCTTTCACTCAGCATCATCAAGAACAATTGAAAGGGTGCTGGTTGCTCAGCTCTACTCCATGAGTTACAAACCCTTCTGCTTGTCTCCTTTCACTTGGTTATCTCCATTCTAGGATCTTGAATATCACAAGGAGAATAACAAGTCACTCTGCAACACTCTGAAATCTGTGTTTCTTTCCTGACCAGTGAAATGCCCCAGTTAGCAAAACCGTCACAGCCCACAGCCATGTGCATATCAAAATGTGTCCCTGACTTAGTGTATTAACAGTTCTGTTCATTTCAATCTGGCAGTTCCAGGACTGGGACTGCTGGTTTTTGAAGTCTCATCAATTGCAAAATTTAAATTCATAGTGAAAATTAGAATGAAAATAAAAGAAAATATAGTAATTTTAAAAGTTTCCAGCAATAATGGAAAGTGTAGTTAGTAATGCTCTGATCAAAAGCCAAATTTAAAAGTGAATGCAAGTAAAAAGCTATGAAAATTGAGGACAATTCTCATGTTTATCTTAGATAGCTACAGCAATTACTGTGGTGCCTTTAATAGTGGCAAAGAAGGCCTGTACCACTTTCAGCTAAATAAGAGGAACCACAACAATGGGTAACTACTGATGCAGCTCACTCGTGGAAAAATTACATTTTGAAAGGTATAACAAAAGCTTTATGGACTAGAGGTTTTATTTAATGGTAAAAGTTATTGCTTATTCTTTGGAAAGTCCCCTCCAAGTGAGATATAGGCACACTGTGTGTCAGTTTTAGACCCACCTGATGAAAAATTATTATAAATATCAATTTCTTTCACATATTTATGTGCATTTAGTTCAGTGACCCTCAGCCTGAGAGTTTAGTATAGGAATTATACGTGGACCTGTCTCTCCATGTTAAAGGATTACATGACACTGAGCCTTGCTGAGACTGTATGGACACTTGCATTAGATGAGTATATGATGAAATTCAGAATCATTACTGGTGACGTGGATGGCAATGAATTTCTGAAGAAATAAGGAAAAGACAAGATAATTTGCTGGCTGTGTAAATAACAATTGGAACGAGACATTTAGACCGTAATTTATGCCTATAAATACTAGCTCTATGCATTAATGTATCAAATAATAGTACAGTTTTTATCTGATCTGATGTTAGACTTTTGATCAAATTACCTGAAGCATGTGATACGGAGCTTATGATAGCTTACATTATTGGCTTAATGCCTTCTATGGGACAGTTAATCCATCAAAACAATTTTGACTTGTGTCATTTTGTAGGGTGAATTTATTTCAGTCAGTCTTTACATCATGGGATTGGCAACTTCCTTAATTTAATGCTGGGCACCCAAAAGTGGGTCTTTCTGTATTATTTATCCCACAGCTTTCGGGGATCTACCCAAACCCATTGTCAGACGGGTTCCATTGCAGGGTTGTCTTTCTTGGAACAATGTCTAAACATCATATTTAGTTGAACGTGACCCTCACACATTTGATAGAATTGTGCCGTGTGACTGAGAATCACTAAATTAAGAAAATGGGGGCTTCTAGTGCTATAGTAAGGGAGGTACTGAGATTTCTAGGTTTATTAGGAGGGCAAAAAGGCTTAGACAAAGAGACATGTAGCATTACTGTGTGGGAGGTATTAGTGCGAATGAAGAAACTGTCTGCTTGCAGGAAAAGCTGCTGCAAATTCAAAACCAGATAAACTGAACATATTTTTTTTATTTATTTAATAGAAATACCTTGAAGTTTTTCTGCTTTATCAATATTTATTTGGTTTTGCCCTGACTTTTCTGTAGATTGCAAAATTACGAAATAAAAATAGGAATTCAGTTTGATTTTTAATCCCTTATTACTGGCATTATTTTGATATGTATCCTATGAAATGAATCACATTGTCCCATTTGAATGTCAACATTTGGTCAATATCAGAAGTGCCTTAAGTCTTTTTTCACTTGTCTAACGAAGGAGCAAAGAAGTTCTTGAAAAGCTGGGCAAGTCTACTTAGGGGATACTGTGAGAGTGAATATGCTCAACGTAAATTACTGGAAATTCTGCAGGGAGGAATCACGAGAGAAGACTAGGCAAATACAAAATATCTAAAGTTCAGAAGGACTAATGGTAAGGGATGAAAGCATAAGGTAAGTTATACGAGTTCATGTGAGTAATCTGCAGATTTGTAAGCACTATGTTGTTGCCCACAGTTTAGGGGGATCTTTATAGCTTCTAAAATACTGAATTGGCTGCTAGGTTGCTGAAAATGGAAATAAAATTTGTTACCCTTGTTAATGTTGTTATTAAATATCCTTGGCTTTTTGCCTATCTCTTATTAAACCACACTAAATGGAGCTTAGAGTTATATAGTCATAGTTGAGTATCCTTTCTCTAATGCATTACATTTAATGCTCAGATTTTGCTTCTTGGTGAACTGTACATCATGTTCATTTGCCGCTGTGCAACAGCATTAAAGTCATATGAATATTTATCAGCTTGATAGAAAGTATATTAGAAATCAGCATCGTTATATTAATTAACTTTAAAAAAATTAATCAGTACTTAGTCTCATGATAATTTTATGTAAAGTAAAATTCTTGTATCTCTTAAAATGCTCTGCTTGATATATTCATGATCATTGAAGTTGCCCGTTGTTCTGCATCATGCTTTGGCAAAGGAATCTTCGAGGGTCCTACAAACCAACACCCAATTTTTGTTACATTACATTATTAATAGTGTGCAAACTTTATGTTTTAATTTTCATGGGCAAATATGAAACCATTATTACTTAGGACATCATATGTGAATATACATATGTATACAGCTCATCATATCCAGATCTGTGTGTACAGGGGTAAACCACCAGACTGAGCTGTTTAAGGTGCCCACTTAAATGCAAAAAGGAAAAGGCTGGTGTTGGCAGTGAGAATCCAAGCACCCAGGTTGGCCTTTTCTTCAGTCCCATGGCGGGGGAGGTATAGCAGTGAAAGGCCATGGGTGGGAGGGCATGACCCACCTCAGATCTGCAGATCTCTTTAGAATCTCGTTAGACATCAACTCCCTTTCTTTACAAAAACTCAAAAATTAAACAATTTTGGTTATTTTTTTTTTCCTTTGAGGGAATGTGTATTTTAATGTATCTTGAAGTTAACCCTGAGAACCTCTGATTCTAGACAAAATATGCATACAAATCACAAATATACAGATAATCAGGATGCAGTTGCAGACACAGCATAGCACGTTGTAGAGTCCACAGCAAACATTTGCTGACATGACTTAGAAGTTGTCCAGGATGGCATGTGTGGAGTAGGATGGAGAAAACCTGTTCATTTCTAAAAATAGCCCTAGCTGGGTTTTTTTGTTTTGTTTTGGCTTGGGCTTTGTTTGGTTTAGTTTTTTGGGTTTTTTTAACAGAGTGGATATGGTTCCCTTCTGAACAAAGCACAAGCACTTTTATTCTTTATCTGATAATTGTTCTGTATGTTTTTCATGACTAATGCTAACCTGCACGTTTTCTGCACTGTGTGAGATAGCATCACCTTTGGGTCTTGAGTTCCACTGGATGCTTGAATTCCCGCATTCTAATAAATGGGAAAAAAAGAAGGATTTTTGAAAACAACCCAGGCATTTTTTCACAGTATGGAAATAATTGGAAGCACCTAATCTCGTTGACAATCCAACATTTGCTGCTATAATGCAGAAAACCAACGTAAGATTCAGAATAAGACGTACACCTTAGTCCTTATCTTACTATGGTTTTTTGGTTTATGGGATTACTTAGAATTTAGCTTGTGTGTTTGAGTTTCATATCGCTATGTGAGGCTGTAAACCAGATTTCCATTATGCTTTGCTGTTTATACTCAGGACTGTACAAAACTTTTCATGGCCTTTAACCTAGATGACAGTGCTGGGGATTCATTACATGGCTGCCTAAGCACTTTCTTTTTGTATCAAAATGATTTATACGTTCTGTTCTTTTCCCATTTCCTCTTTGGAGAATGCCAGAAAAGGAAGACCAGTGCAACAGTCGCTGTGATTGATACTCTGCTTTTGAAGACAGATGGGAAATATTTAATGCTGGGGAACTTTCCAATTAGCTCTCTATCCTACCCGTGTTTTGAGTTATCTGTTAATTTTGTATGCCGAGTTAGCAGCACCAAAAACTGAGAAGCTCATACCAAATACGAAGCTGTAATGGGTTTCAAGATATTTATTCAGGATTGACCCTTAATATTGAAGATGTTTTACATCAGTATACAGCCACTAACCTTGAGGACATTTCTCCCAAGTCAAGCTGTAAGAAGTGACCTTCTTTTACTACTTGAGTTTCCGTCCCTGACGAGGGGAAGCAACACTAAATGGGTCTGGTATTCTGTCCTCATCATTCTACTCCACAACTTAGCAAATACAGTTGCAACACCCAAAAGCAGAGGTTTTAGTAGCTGGGAGGTGGTCAGAGACTCTGCAGTCGCTGAGCTTCTGAAACGCGGCACTCCAACACCCGAGGCACAGACCATGTAAAATCCCAAGTTATTTCAGGCAGTTGTGCCCTTTGGCATTACCCCAGACACAGCAGCTCCTGAAATTGCCATTTTAATAAATGTGCTGGGTGATGAGTCTGAGGCTAGAAAATAATTGCCTTGCTTTTTAAGAAGAGGAATGAGTAAATGGACACTGAAGATCTATAGTAGTTTTTAAGCCAGACACAAGCCTGTGCAGGGAATAGTGAATACTGTTTCACTGGAAACAGAACACAAAAGGTTTTCACTGTAATGATAACCCAATGGTTTGCATAGCTCCAGCTCTACCTGGTGATAACATTAAGTCACGTGACAAGAGCATGTGATTTTAACAATCCAGCAACTTGTAACTGGTGGAAATATGTAGAGCTTTGAAGAAATATGTAGATCTTTTAAAGAACCTGAGCAGTAGAGTGAGTGATAGCCTGGCTTCACGTGCTTTACTGAGAGATTGTGTACTACTATACTGCTTTTGTAGCATTCCTCGCAGCTAAAATGCTTAGCTCATGCTCACTATCATTGTTATCTCCCATTCAGGTTTACGTAGCAGAGACAATAGCTTGAGTAAATAGTTTTCCTAGAAAACAGGCTTTTCTGTACAAGCATATTTAGCAACAATGCTTTTGTTTATGTGTAATAGACATATATGCAAATATCCAGAAGAAAGTTATGCTTACTCAAGGAATGAAATTACTGTTCACTAGGAACAATGTAATTCTGTGCAAGAGCTATTTCTAGTATTTGTGATAAATAATAGTGATAACTGTGTTGCACTGCTGCATAGCCATTCAGGAGAGAGACATTTGCTTTTTGCTTGAACAGAGAAATATAAACACCACTGATGAATTATCTCTTTATTTGCCCCAGGTAATATGTCATTTATATGTAGGTATAGATTGTGAGATTTAATTACGTTTTCTTACTTTCTACTGACAGGTAACATGCAAAGGAATTATTTTCTTCTTATTTTCTACATTAGGTTCACTGGTATCCTTTGCTTTATTAGAATGGTCTTAGGCAAAAAAATAATAGTAAATCATTAAATTCTCATCAGTGAGTAGATGATTGTGAAAAATCTCACATCTTTAAGGGAAAGAGAGAATAAGGAGTGGGTGAGTCTAGAAATCCCAGTGAAATAGATTCCTTAAAAAAGAATGCTGCTGCAATTCTAATGAATGAGCTTATCAAGTGTCACCTACACTTGTGTAGGTACTCAAGATTAATTATTTTTAGCCAATCTTTTTTATTTTTTCCTTGCAAATACTCATTTTTCTTTTGTTCAGCTAATCAGGTAACAAGTACCTGTCCATTGTTATCTCCTTGTTAACTTGAATGTTGCACTGTAATTGAACTCTTTCTTTAACCTTATCACATGAAGAACTGAAGTGAATTCAAAATTCCTTATATCTTCATAATCCATTACTTATCTTTTGTTGCTTAGTAGGTAAAGTACACCCATTGAACTAAACTCACCTAGAAGATTTATAGAATACTAGTACTCTGAAAATTGCTAATTTAGTCTATTTAGATTCCCACTTATTATGCAGACATTATTTTACATTCAGCTCATCCTTACTGTCCATCCGTTTTTATGTCCCTCCATCTATGCTGTTACTAAGAATCTAATAGATAGGGTTTTTGAAGCAGGGACTGGAGGCTGCTTTCCAGCTCTGTCAACTCTAATGGGAACTGTGCCGTTGGCTCCTGTAGGTCAGGATTTAGTTTGTAACCTTTACTATTTTTGTTGTCTTGAAAAATTGCATCCTGTGTTGTAGAACCCCTGATTCCCAGTGTAATCTCAATAATGCTTCTGCTCTATGTGTAAGGTCATAACTTGTATCTACCATGTTGATAAGAGGACACCCTACCCCGTGACAGTAAATGCAGTCTGTGATTGATTTGTGTGTTTGGTTATGGCAGTGATTGCAAAATTCTTTTTTCTTATGCTACTTACAATAAACCAAATTAGTGCGTTGAGGGTTCCTGACATTCATCCTGCGTTCATTGTGTCTTATCCATGGATTTTATTTTCACATATTTGGCAATAGCTTGCCTTTACAATAATTTAAAATAAAAA
>VZTM01006553.1:16327-49614 GCA_013400555.1 Jacana jacana | reverse complement strand
AAGGGGAAAACGTTTTTTGTGCTTTTGTTTGTATTAGTTCACATCTGGAGTCCTAGACATTTTTTCCTTGTGCTGCATTGTGACTGAGATGGGATATTGAAGCCCCTATATACTATATGTTTAGGCAGCTGCTTAATAGTTGTTCTTAAAGCCATAGCTAGTGATATCAGGTTTTCAGAACACCTCCTTCTCTTCCACAGCACTGCAGTGTATTTACTCCTACAAGTCCTTTCTGTTTCTTCAGCAACCAGTGCTCAAGGCCAGCACCTGGTAAAGAAGCCTGCGTGGTCTGCAAAATACAATTTTTAAATCCATGCAGATAGATTATTTTTCTCTCAATTTTATTTATCAGAACTCTCCACATCCTACTTTGGGTTAGTGGAGAAAGTCAAGCAGTAAGGTTGGGGCCCTTTTTTTTTTTCTGTCATCTGTCTACCTCCAACCATCTAGTCAGGATCTAGCTGCAAAATTGCCCTCTAGAGCTTTATTTAATCTGATACCATGTGCTTATGGATGGCCATGCCTGTCCTCCCTTAGCTCCAGGGAGAAAGAAGTAATAGACAAGCTGTGCTCTTGGTGTTTGAGCCACATGTGCCTTTCTGAGGGTTCATGGGCAATTACAGGTGCAATGTCAGATACTAGATTCTGACTCAAAGAGAATCAGGGAATTGATTTTTAGTAGCAAAAGGCTTCTAAAAGTACCCTAGGACTTTTAAGAGAGGACTGTAGGTAAACTGTTAGGGTTGCTGTGTTGTAGGTTGGTACATTCCGGCTATTTAAGTTGGTTATATTTGTCTTAGGCTGCGAACACCCAGAACAGCTCTGGCATATTTGAACTGCTGGAGTGATGACACTGCTGGTTTTGGTTTTGATCCAAAAGGTTAGGATTGTGTTTCAGTGTTGGAAATGTAGTCCTTCTCCTGATATGTTTTAACAAATCCTTTTGCTGGTGTGGCTTTATATTTTGACAATCACCTGTTATAATCCCATTCCCATCCGATCATGTTCAGTTTCTCTCTGTTTGCAAGTCTGCGCTTGCCCAATATCACTCTCAGTCACAGGCAGACTCATGTGGCCGCTGCACTCATACACCTCCTGAATCCACATGTTCCCAGTGGTGCTTGTCTCCAAAACGGTTGTGATTGGATGCCAAGAGGTATCCTAGGAGATGTTCTCGGCCTCCCAAAGCCTTGCAGTTTACATTATTAATGGCTGGGTTGTGGTTTGGGATGTTCATACCAACAGAGATCGTGCAGGTCCCAATTATTTTTGCACTTGTCTCATCAATTCCCATTTACCACTCTATGTCAGAAATTTTCTAAAGAGAAACAAAAGCGTAGGAACAATTTTATGTTCTTTGACAGATATTTGAAGGGGGAAAGATTTAACAAAGCTTTATATAAGCAAGCACTAAATGGAAACCAATTTATTAGAACCAGTGCTTTAGAAAGGGATATTTTCAATGCCTCATCACTCGATATCAGGCAGCCTATCCTTGTAAATCATAGGCTGAAATCATATAATCCTAAATTTTGTTTAATTCTAACTTTATGTAAATGAAATGTTGTCAAATTGGAGAGAGATGATTCTCCCTTCCAGCCCCCACCCCAGCCTTTCCTTTCTCTTCTTTCTCCCTCCTTTTTTATGGAATGGGTTGTGTGGATTTTGTTTTTTTTTAAGGTCTGTTTCTTTTAGTGAATTTGCCACTGCCTTTTTTTTGTGTGCTAGGACATCCTACAGGAAATGTATAATTGATTGTCAAAATAGCAACGGACAAGAATTTGTTCAATTTATTCACATTGAAATAGATTTTGTATCTACCCCTTGTTTCATGTGATCTCCTCTTTGCTTTATTCCTGATGTTCATTATGTCAGACAAATGCTCCTGTACTAAAATAGAGGTAATTAAAGATCAGGTCTGTCATGTCATGGCAGTATTTTTTATATTCACAGAAAGCATTTGTGCTTGCTTTGTGAAATATACTGTTCCTGCTGTAAAGCTACTCAGACTGCTCCGTTTTATATTAGCTGCAAGTTTCCCTTTGGCTGTTCCAAACCATGGAAATTGAAATAAGTACTTCTGTTAATGCGACAAGCTGTGATAATACCAGATGAAAGTTCCTTGCATTATACTGTCCACCACAGCAAACATCTGTTTCTGCATTTCCCTGTAAAAATCCCCCACTTCATTATAGCTAGGCATTTAAAATATTGGATTATAGTAAATTCCTTTGTTTTCTGATGTGTATGTTTGGACTAGTAAGGAACCACTGTCCAGCAATTTAAGTTGTACCATGACATAAATAGGGACCTATTTCCTTGTTGGAAGTACCTGGATATCTAGGTTTTTAATGCAGTTCATCCTTCCCATGCTGCTTGCTGTTGTGTGAATAGGACAGATATGTCCCAGATGTTTTCAGTTGAAGTGTCCCCCAGCCTGACACTGGTGGGTGGGTGGAGTGGGTCATTGCTAGCTCATCGCTTGTGCAGGGAGAGGGAAAGGGTGCAGTGGCAGCCTGGAGGGTGCACTTGGCTCCAGCTGCAGGATGCCTGCTGCCCTGTTCTGGAGATGTGTCTGAGCTCAGCAGGAGCCCTGGGTCCTCTAAATAGCCAGACTTTGCTGCCAGGGGCGGACAGAGGTTCCTAACTCTGTTTCAGCTGCTGTCGTGGCTCAGCTCATTCCCACAATGTTGATCAGCAGAGCAGAGAGCCCACACACACATCAGGGTGTGCTCGTTAGAACAAAACCAGAGGGGATTGTAAGATGGTCGAGTGCTGTGTACAAGCACATTGCTAGTGCTGTCCTCTTCTCTAAAGAACACGGATGAAAGTGGCATCACACAGACCTTGTTAAAAAGGAAAAACCAACAGAAAAAAAGGTTCAGGATCTGACATATCCATAGCTGAGTGTTGCAAAGCATTTTAGCATCTTTTGTGAAGTGCTGGCTGCTCTCAATTCTCACTTACTTTAATGGACATTCAAGGCACTTAGCACCTTGCAGGAGGCCTTCGGCACAGTTTAGCATTGGAACCTTCCTAGGTCTTCACTTACGAAATAACCAGCTCTGCAAAGCAGAATGAAAGTTTATTTTGACAGCCCACTGTGATGTATGGGTCCAATTACTGAAATCTCCAGACTCATGATGGTTCTGGAAATTTATTTTTTTTTTTGGATAGTAGAAGCATAATCTAAAACAAGGAATTCTCCTTTATGTTACATTCCCTCTAGGCAAAAAAGTAAATATAGGAAGGAAAGGAATTAATGGAGACTATAACTCATACTGGTTCTGTTTGTTCATATACATTACTCTGCCATAGTCACTTTTTTCTCATTCTTTCCCAGCTCCCAGCTCTCCTTCTCTTATCATATTTTTACATCAGCATGACTTTTTGGATTTCAGAGGATCCACCCCTAATTTAAAGTAATGCCAACAACATGGACGTTGGAGATGTAATTTACACCATCAAATTGAACTGGGGCCAGGAACTTCTCTAAGAGCTGCACCTGCTTTCTCTAGGCTGTATTTAGTGGAATTTTTCCTTTCATGTTTAATTCATATTCCTTCTGGGAAAATATTTAGTGAGCTAACAATTGAAGTTAGGTATAGGGGGACTTAGTACAGCTTGAAGTTCTGTAATGCAGATAAAACATTTTCCAAACGTTTTGGATATCATAAAATGCGTTTTGAATTATGTGAATTTCTCCCTCTGCACTCTCTTGTTATTAAACCCATGTTCCTTTCCATTTCATTTCCATTAAAAAGCATATATTTTTCTGCCCTGGGGAGGGAACAAAAAAACTCCCACCATTAAAAGCCCCCATGAACATGTAACCTTTATAACTTACCCTTCTGTCTAGAATAATGCTTGATCGTTGGCCCTCTCTCTTACAGGACAGAAAGAAAGAAATTTTGTCTTGTGAAGTAACCTGTCTTTACAATGTACAGCATAAAAAGTGCTTGATTGCATGCTCAGTGGTCTATTAATGCATATATAAAGAGTTTAAAAAAAGGTGTTATTTGTGCCTTTGAGGATTGCATGATGAGCACATGTGGTTGTCTGACATTAATGTAATTTAGTTAAGACAACTCTCCTTTTTTTTCTGTGGTTCTGCCTTAAAAGCCAGTTTATGCTTATGTTCAGCAATACTGGAGCAGCTTCTTCCCTATTTTTGACAAAGATCAGTAAAGATGTCTAGATGTCCTAAGGTATGTGGGATTAGGAACAAGCCATCTATACTTAAAAATGTTGTTTGTTCTCTCACTACCTAGTTTTTCATCCTTCCATTTTTCAAGAGCAGTTAATCCCTGGCAACAACAATATACTTTTTATTGGGCATGAAACAAGATTCTGTGACCATATATTATGAGCTCAGTCCTGAGAAACAGCAGATGATAAAAGGAGAATTTTCATGGTCAGTGCATGGGACAGCAACTGCAGCAGCCTGAGGTCCTTCCTGGCTCTCTCCCATATATGTTGGGGTTTCTAAAGCAGATAATAGCTGATTTATTTTTGTCTATAAAATGAGGAAATAATACAGGCTTACACAAATCAAAGGGGGTCAAACCCTCTTGCTCTCTCAGCAATGTTGTGGTGACTGTCCATTAGGAAGCTGGGATGCATCAAGTTTCAGGTCTTATTTTCTAGAAGATTCTAAGGCAATTTTTGACAGCCTTTTTTGTCTCTTTTATGGGAATGAATGGGAAATTCTCTGCATAATGTGTAAAGTTTGCAGATGACACTAAGTTAGGTGGGAGTGTTGATCTTCATGAGGGCAGGAAAGCTCTGCAGAGGGACTTGGATAGACTGGATAGATGGGCCAATGTCAACGGCATGAGCATCAACAAGGTCAAGTGCCAGGTTCTGCAATGGGGGCACAACAACCCCATGCATCACTCCAGGCTTGGGGAAGTGTGGCTGGAGAGCTGCCTGGCAGAAAAGGACCTGGGGGTGCTGGTCAACATGGCTGCTGAACATGAGCCAGCATTGTGCCCAGGTGGCCAAGAAGGCCAACAGCATCCTGGCTTGTATTAGAAATAGTGTGACCAGCAGAAGTAGGGAGGTGATTGTCCCCCTGTACTCAGCACTGGTGAGGCCACACCTTGAGTATTGTGTCCAGTTCTGGGCACCTCAACACAAGAGAGATACACTGAAGTGCTGGAGTGAGTGCAGAGGAGGGCAACAAAGCTGGTGAAGGGCCTGGAGCATAAATCTTATGAAGAGCAACTGAAGGAGCTGGGACTGTTTAGTTTGAGGAAGAGGAGGCTGAGGGGAGACCTCATTGCTCTCTACAACTGCTTGAAAGGACATTGCAGAGAGGTGGTGATGGTCTCCTCTCACGGGCAATTAGCAATAGAACAAGAGGGAACAGCTTCAAGCTGCCGCAGGGTAGGTTTAGGCTGAACATTAGGAAAAAATTTTCACAGAAAGAGTGGTCAGACACTGGAATTGGCTGCCCAGGGAAGTGTTGGAGTCACTATCCCTGACTCTGTTTAAGAATCAATTGTATATGGTGTTGAGGGATATGGTGTAGGAGAGACCTTTGTAGAGTAGGGCTGATGGACTCGATGATTCAAAGGGTCTCTTCCAACCAAAATGATTCTATGCTTCTAATGCAATGGGTTGATGGTTTGGACTGCTACAGTATAGCAAACTTCTTCTTTGATCCCTTGAGAGTACCAAGAAGATACCAGACTTCAGTTGGTAGATCTAAGAAAAACACATGGGCTAAGCGTATGTGTCATTGCATTATGTGAAGACACATGGCACCAGGACCTAAAACTCCTAAAAAGTCTGGGGCCTAGAAAAGAGGGAAAGATGCTTAGAGAAATTCACCTTGCAATTTATTATCAAAATTACACTCCTGTACGGCTGTAACTTTTGCAAGGTCTTGTGTCAAAAATGATAAATGCTCAACTTGCTGGTAGCAATCTATGTCTGCTGTTGTGTTCCTGCTCAGCTAAACATTCACTTGGATCAGGTACTTCCTTCTTAGTTGGAAACCTTCAAAGGTTGAACTTAAAATTTCAGGACAATTTTTTGTTTTCTGGTGTAGAAGGGAACAGCTTGCAATACCTTTAAGGAGCTCATTGCAGTAAAGCCAAGAAGGGAAAGAAAAAAAAAAAAAGCAACAAAAAACCCCAAAGCAAAACAAAAACTCAGGAACAGATTGCTCAGCCTGTGGCTGGACTGGTACAAGCAATCTGTGCAAGATTTCTCCAGAGGAAAAATCTCGAGACTTGTGCTGCTGAGAAATACAACACAAAGTGGCAAATGGAAAATTGTTGAAGAAGCAGAATCTATACTGGGCTTAAGACAAAAACAGATCCCAGAGAGTTCTGCTATGCCTGGAATTCTTCTGTTCAGCCTGCATCCCTCTCTGCAGCATTTTTCTGTTAGAAAGGAATGTTCTGCTGGGCTAGAAGTGGAGTTTGCGAAACTGTTAGAACTGGGTCTGTTATGGAAACAACCTGGTCATTTTTTGATTTAACTTTCAGTCCACCAAAAAGCTTTGCAGCTGCTTGGCCTTTGTCTTATCCATATAGAATCATAGAATCATTTTGGTTGGATATGTCTCACTTTCTCAATGTTTGTTACAAAATAATTACTTAACTATTAAAAGCCTAAGTAAGAGGTTGTATTTTGGAGTCCTAAACCAGGGAAGGAACAGCAGCCTTGTGGCTTTATTGAAAATCACCTAATTGTGAAGACTACACGGTTCCTTTGGTTCATCTTGCAGTGCACAGTTGATTCCAGACAGAAATTTGATGCAAAATCAATACTATGATACCCTTCTGTTTTCATGCATCAATGTGTACTTCCATAGCCATAACTATCAGTAGCTCTGTGTTTGCTCAGTGCCTTGTTTGTGAGGTATTTCCTCTCCTAGAGGAGTCGCACAGCTGGAATACACATAGTGACTTCTTTAAATTGTGTCTCTGTTTGATATGTTTTTCATTGTCTGTAATTTGACACAAAATGGGAGAAAAGTGACAACGGATGATGGAGGGCTAGTACTTCGGTTTGGCAGAGCAGCACTTGCTGTGTTTTCTGCCTGGGCTGGCAATGGCCAGCTGCTGTCGACGCTGCAAGTTGTTGGGAGAATCTGCCCAAGACAATCAGCTCTGAGCTCTGCAGGAGTGTTGGCAGGATGGGGATAACCTGGATAAACATGGACATTCAACACAGTCAGTGCATCCTCCTTTACAATACTGTCAGCTGATTTCCGCAGGCACAAGGGCTGACTGAGCAGAAAGGCAGGACGGTGGCCAAATGCCCAAGGCGTGTGCTCTGTGTCGTAAACACCACAGTGCTGAACCAGGGCTACCAGTGTGGGAGGAAGATGTGCTTGTTTCATCCTCAGCCTAGAAAACCTACTTGCTGATTATCAAGTGCTGTAGGTTAGAGCTTTTCGCTGTTGGTTGCATCCTCCCCTCCTGTTAGACGTTTGCTCAAAGCTGGCTTTTTGGAGCTCTTCCATGGGATGGCAGGAGAGATGGCATTCTCACAAAATTACTGGTAGGGTCATCTTTTTATAAGCAGCATGTGGGCACAGTGTGGTTTTGTTCAATAACATGCCATAATGTGTGCCAGACAGGATTTTATGTTCTAGTCACCTTTGGATTAGACCTTTTTTTTGTGTGTGTTATGGGCTTTAGTTGTTTGTTGGGGTTTTTTTCCATCCCCACTTCTATTTTTTGTCTCTGACCTAAACAATGCAGATCCTTTAGAGAATGAATCAAACTCCCCCTAATTCTCATCTGACTGAAACATATTCCTGATTTTGCCATTCAGTTTTCTGAAATGCCAAGCTGTGTACATGGCTCGTAAATGTGTGCAAGGCATATCACTTGTTGAAAGCCTTATCCTCAAGTGCTTTAAGACTGTCTGGATCGTTGTTGTTCACCCTGTTCTCAGACTGTTTGAAGAAAATATCACTTTTATTTCTAATTAAAATGCCTGCAGATTAAATAGTGTGAGCTTTTGAAAGACATCCATAGGGATCTGTGCCATTTGCAGTAGATATTGTCAAAGGAAGTCAATGAGCAATGACAGCTATGTCATCTTGTATCTAATTGCCTGAAATACATCACTCTCCCCTCACTTTGTGCATCTTTATGACTGAAGCACATAAAGCTTAATGCATTACGGGGGGTTCTTTCAGGAAACTATTTCTCATAAGAGTAAAGTACTGCAATTCTGCATGGCTAGAAAACTGCACCAGTGCTGTCACCCCAAATATTTTTTGAAGGAGAGAGAACAATGATTTTAAACTGCTGTGGGTTTTTTTGTCTGTTATTCAGAAAGCTGTTTAAAGCACATACATGAGGGTGAGCTCTCTCTTACTCAAGCATGAGCTTTACTTAAATCCTTGCCTCACCTTCTGGCAGTCATTCCCAAAAATTTCTCACTGTCTTCTTCACTGCTCGCTGCAATCTAAACTACTGCCCCTCATCCTGTTCTGAGGGACCACTGATACTTCTCTCTAGGGCCTCACATCCATGCTCTAAGAGTGGAGGATCTGTAAGAAAAATACTTTTTGCTTTTACCTAGCCACACAGAGACTCTGGTCTAAACATCATCTCAGTTTGGTTTCCAGCTATCTTTATTTTTCCTCTGGCTCTCTCAAATGCAATTGTGGCCTCTTCTATCTGTTTGGGATGCTGCTTTAAAGGTCATGTCCTTATCTCTTGCCTTAGCCACCTTACTCGGTTTTTTGCACTGCCTTTTTCTAGCACAGCAGATGGACACGTTCACTTGTGTGGCCTTTTTTTTCCATATGATCCCACACTGAGAAGTCAGCTTCTCAGCTGGGATAGCCTCTGTCTGCTACATTCTGAGATAAGAGGTTTTGTGCATCCTGCAAATGATGCTCCTTCTTGTCCCTGAAAACATTTGTTTAAATTTGTTAAACCCTTGAAGTCCTTCCTTGAAATATCCTTTGGCATAATACTCGCAAAATGGTGGACATCTCTCTGCATCCATCTGTTCTCTCTTCTCTTATAATGAGGCTGTAAAATTCAGGAATATTTTTTTGTGTGAGTTCACACAGTATTTCTTCAGCGAGCCTTGCCCATGCTGATGACCTCTCAAGTACTGCGGCAGCTATTGTTGTCAGGACCAGACAGGCTGTTGATAACTGAAGGGGTTTCTGCCTGCGCATTACTGTCACGGTCTTTGCCATTAGCATCCCCTTTATATAACCCATTTTTAAATGACAGTAGGGGGATGTTCCCAGATGGTGAGACGACTCTATATCTCCTTATGTTTTGCTAAAGTATACTATACATAGCATCCCTGGCAATCCAAAAAATACACCTCCTAGATAACCAGCTGTTCTTCATTCTAAGAACAAGAGGCTGAGATTTGCTGCTGGCCGTGTAAAATCTCATCGTTATCTATAGGAGACACGGTCTACTTTACTTTCTGCAATTCATTATATGCGCTTGAAAGGAAGAGAAGGGAAAAAATGCGTTCTCGGTGGATTGTCATCATTCCGTGAACAAAAGAAAATTAAAAAAATAAGTAAATCATTAGTTAGCAGTGATTATGCCCTTTTTATAAGCAGGCATTTATAAATTGCAGGTGACACCAAAATCAAGGTGTTTACAGAGTGGTGGTGACTCTCAGATTCAGCAAACCATATGGTAGGAAAACTGCTGATCACTGTCCCTGAAATGTAAGTGACAACAGTGCCATCCATTTGTGCAGTATGATCAAAGGCCTTTTCCTTTTTCTGACAAGAGTCACATCTGCATCTTTTCATTAATTCCCAATAACAACACATATTTGAGGGAGTTTTGCATGAACAGTACAGTTTGTGTGAGGCATCCTGAGAATATCAGATTTACTCAGTAAGTGTGGTGCAAACAGACTGACACACGCTAAGTGGCTCTTAAACTGAAGTCTAAAATAAGATGTGGTTGTCTCATCATTCATGGGTTTTAGGCTTTATTATTCCATGGTAACATTTGCCAGAGGCATGATGCAATGGCATTAGATTAGGGGCAAAGCAACGTCCTCTACACAGAGGAAGGTATTCCTAATTCTCTTTCCCCCCTACCTTTCCTCTAGTCATACATCCTTTATGTTTATCCATATGTCGGATTTTTCCACCTCCTTGCTCTTCTATTTTTGTTTCCTCCTCCATCTTTCATGGTGGAGTGCAGCCTGGAAAACTCTGTAAAAGTACTTCTGGATTTCTAGTCTGTGGGAGTTTACCTCATCCAGTAATGAACTACCCCAATCAGGCAGAGAGTGCACTCCTCGCTATAAAGCAAACATCATCAGGATAAAAATAAGAACTCTTCTTTTGTTGACTAAGCTTAAAAAGTGAGGCTGAAGTCTGGTTCCTTTGAAAACAGTACGTCTTTATCCATCTTTATCCACTGATGTTAGCAGCATTCATTAAATTGTCAGAATGGCTTCAGCTCTAGTTCTACTTCTGCTCTGCTGTTTCTCGTTATTATTAGATATACATAGCTGTTGGGTGTGTATTATTTTCTAAGACTAAGCAGACTAATATCATCAGCCATAATTCTGTGGGTTTCTCCTGAAGCCATTACCATAATTAAGATAATGATATTTAAAGTGAATGTTTATTTCATACTACTTTGTATGGCAAAATATAATTAGATGTTTGGCTGCATATGTATAGGGTTGAAAAGGATTTAGTATTTTGAAAGAGGCTGTAAATAAGGCTGAATAAAGCAGTAGTTTAACTCTTAAGAGTGACTCTGAAACTTCTAGCAAGTGTGCCATGAGCACACCATGAAATCTGCTTCCAGAGAATGAAAAGACTCTCATAATTTGCCTCCACTTGAAGGACTGTTTGTCCAAAGTGACAACTGTAACTTTAAATTTAGAAAATTCCCAGGAGTCTTGTGTTAACTGTGCTGAGCTAATCTTGTAAATATTTATCTGCTTTACATTTGAAGCTAAATAAAGACCACTTGCTTATCACACTTTGCAGTGCAATGTGGGCTTTTCCCTGTAGGAGCTTGTTTATGTTGCCCACACAGACTCTTAAAACCTGAGAACCTGAGCACAGAAGCAGATTGCAAGTGAAAGAATTCAGTTGGCTATCTTGTGGCTCTAATCCTTCCTTTTGTATTTGAACTGGCAAGCTTTGGAAGTGTTGACATCTTATGGTCAGAGCTGTGTAAAAAAACTTGTTGCCTTCATGTTTTATGCTGACATTTTAGGCCTTATTTGATGGCATTTGTTTTTTCTTTTAGAAATGACATTTCTATTTTTTGAATGTTGGCAAGGATAAGATACAACCTCACAAGAAGAAGTGTAACTTTTGTATCTCACCTGTTGTGAGAAAAAAAAAAAATTAAAAAAAAAAAAAAAATAACACAGACAACCAGCTCCCTCCCGCCAAAGAACCAAACCCCAAAGAATACACAAATACCTAAACCACAAGTGAGTGAAGAAAAGGACAACCTGTCCACTAAGTAATGACACTACAAATAGTATGAAGGTCAGAGAGCAAGAGAACAGAAAAAAAGAGAAAAAGACCTAAGTTTAAGCATGTCAACTTTTCAAAATCAGTTGAGTACTCATTTAATTATTTAAGTATAATAAGAATGATTTGAGCTTGATATTAGGTAAAATGTTTAGACTATTATATCTTTGACGAAACCCTTTCTTTGTTTTCATATTCCCAAGAACTCTTATTCTAACACATACTTTTTTATCCAGATCCTGAAGAAGGCCACGCTTTTTTCAGCCATTTTAGTGAATGCTGCATCCCTCATCCATTTCACCTTTCCAGATACCTCCCTTCTGAATACTTCTATCAGCATGAAAAATGATTTGTCTGTTTTCTGTCAATCAGTGATCCCTGCAAATATTTATTCTTCCCTTTTTAGCATGGTGTTAAACACTGTACCACATCCATTCCTGTGGAACAACTTTGAGAAAGAGTAATGCTGATGCAAAAGCCACCTTTCTCAGAATTTCTGGTTAAAATCTTTCCCTCTTGTATTGGCTGCATCATTCATCTGTGTCTTTGGAACTTTCTTTTCACCTCCAAGCCATAGTTTACTTAGTCCTTATTGTCTAGTTTACCTAGGCGAGAAGGTTTACCTTTTTTTTCTATTACAAATTCCACTATGTGATTTTAAATTTAACCCATTGGCCTGATAGTTTTTGAGAAACGCTACTGTTATTTTAGCATGTCTTTTGTTCAGTGTTGAGCAATTTGTAGTAAATATCACATGGGCTGGCCTCTCTAAGTACTGGCTTTACACCACTTGAATATTTATTGGTAAGTGTCTGTAATAAAGCATAGTTCATGGTTAGCATACCTAATGTGGCTACCAAAAAGTCATCTTGCTGGCAGCATGTACACCAATAATACTGGCTGTGGGATGTCTTCTCTTCATCCTGCCTGGGTAGAAAGCACATAGGAGCAAGCACATGGGAGCAGTTGTGCCAATTCAACACCAGGATCAAGCTGTCAAAGACACAGGTCGTATCCCAGACCCCATCAGCTCAACTGTGCTGAGGATTTGGCTCATTTATCTAATTCAATCAATGTGAATCACTGAAATATTGACCATGTTTGATACAAATCATCAGCCTCACTGGTGGAGCTTAGCTGTGCTCTATCAAGAGTCTGCTGAAGCCTCAGGTGTGAGTCCGAATGGGTGGCTCTGCACATAGTGTGAATTTCAGAAATGTTGTGAGCTACCTTCTTTATTCATTCAAGTTCCATCTAAGGCTCAAACATACAGATTTCTTTGGCAGAGCTATTGGTAGGAAAGTGTAAGAGTTTATCTCTTTCTACTTCACTGGTGTAACAAGGTGAAGTGGGTAATTTTTTCTTCCTTTGAATTTTAGTATTCTAATTACTGTAACCACTAGCCCTTACTAATGGGACTAGTAAGATAACAAAGCCCTACTTTCTACCACAATTCAAAGCTGTAAAACAAAGTATGTAATGCTTGGGATAGCAATGACAGAGATTTTTTTTATTTTTTAACTACAGAAACGGTAATTACTTTATATGAAAGACGACCTAAAATATTAATATATGAGGGGGGAAAAGGGCAAATGGTGTAAGTCATGTCTGTATTTTACTGTCTTCAAACACATAGGGTTTTAAAGTAGTCCTTTTCTGAAAAGATGTGGAAGGACCACTCAGAAGCAAAGGGAAGGATGGATCATTTTCCATAGTGCCTGTAGCTGGTATGTGCAAGCAGCTTGGAGACAAACCCAGGTTTCTAACACTTGATTCATAGAGGTCAATTCTTTGATTGAGTTAGATTCTCATAGATGACAATCGCACTGCAAGTTTAAATTGGATTCTGTAACCACAACTCTATTGATTCTTACCCCGTTAAAATTGAATGTATCATCACAAATATTTAATAATTGTGTGTCCTAGGATTCTGTGATTTTGTTATTACCTACTGTTTAGTTTCCGCAGTAATAGATTATATGGAGCATCTCTATGTTGGCATGTTAGTAGTTAATTTGGGAAAATCTGCAATGATTAGGAGTGAGGTGAGGAATATGTAAGGTCAGAGCTCTGCACCAACCTCCTTTTGTGTGAAATGATCCCATTTCTAAATGGGATGAGTGTCTCAAAGAAAGACTGCTGATGTGTACACGTGGTATATAGAGGCACAGGAGGTAACACTGAGGTCCGACAAAGTTTGCCGTTATAGCAGCCTAGTCAACATGGGTTTAGGAAAGGTAAGTTCTGCCTGATGACCCTCATCTCTTTCTACGACAAGATGAACAGATTATTAGATGAGGGGAAGACAGTGGGTATTGTATATCTGGACTTTCTAAAAACATTTGACCCTGTCCCCCACCAAATTCTCATGGAAACGCTGGCTGTTCATGGCCTGGATGAGCATGCGATCTGCTGGATTGAGCACTGGCTCAAAGGATGGTCCCAAAGAGTGGTGCTCAATGGAGGTCAATCCAGCTGGTGGCCGGTCACAAGTGGTGTTCCTCAGCGCTCAGTACTGGGGCCATTCCTGTTTAATTGACGATGTTGACAAGGATATAGAGAGCACCATCAGTAAGTTTGCAGATGACACTAAGTTAGGTGGGAGTGTTGATCTTCATGAGGGCAGGAAAGCTCTGCAGAGGGACTTGGATAGACTGGATAGATGGGCCAATGTCAACGGCATGAGCATCAACAAGGTCAAGTGCCAGGTTCTGCAATGGGGGCACAACAACCCCATGCATTGCTCCAGGCTTGGGGAAGTGTGGCTGGAGAGCTGCCTGGCAGAAAAGGACCTGGGGGTGCTGGTTGACAGGCGGCTGAACATGAGCCNGCAGGGTAGGTTTAGGCTGAATATTAGGAAAAAAATTTTCACAGAAAGAGTGGTCAGGCAGTCGAATGGGCTGTCCAGGGAGGGGGTTGAGTCACCATCCCTGAATGTGTTTAAGAATTGACTGGATATGGTGTTGAGAGATATGGTGTAGGAGAGACCTTTGTAGAGTAGGGCTGATGGACTCGATGATCCGAAGGGTCTCTTCCAACCAAAATGATTCTATGATTTTTTGAACCAGGCTGGTTATCTTAGGGATATTCTCTTCTGCCCTCAAGTTCAATTAGTCTAAAATGTTTCTGTGGTTTTATATTTTTCTCAGTTCAAGGCCTGTCCTTAAACTGAAATCTCATTCCCATTGAATTTTATAGCAAATCCTCTGGTTTCAGTGAAACTAATTTTATTTCCTGTGTTTAGCTGTACTTCAAAGCTTTTTGCCAGATTTGGCAAAACATAGGGAAATTAAAAATAAAGGGAAACTAGAACATCTGTATGATTTATTTAAATAATGCACATACATGCCTCTCATCTGAAGATGATTATAAGATCAAAATGACTAATTAATTTGGGCTAATAAAAGGTACAGTTAAGATTTTGTTATACAGTTAGACCTATGGAGATACATACCTTAAAAAGATATTTCTAGCCTTGCATTTTTCTGTATTTGTGGTTTTCCTTTGAAGGCAAAGTTCAACTGAAAAACTGAAAAGGAGTACAAAAAGGATTGTACTATTTTATGATGGGGAGATGCATGTCAAGTGTTGCTCTTTTTACACATGCGTGTTGGAGCTTGTTGCCAGTGGCCGGAGTAAAATGGAAAGGATGAGAATACTGCTGTTAGTACAAAATCGAATGAGTGTCCTTTAGCTCTGATGATGGAAGGACAAATGTTTTCGAGGTAAAGGGTAAGGACTTCAGTTCTGGTGACTTCATTAATGCATGCATTTGCATATGAGCTTTATCTCGGTTACATATTTGTTAAAAATGAATAGATTTTATTTGGAGGCAAAGAAATAGTGCAATCACAAATAGCCAGGGAAGGCTAGAAATGTTTTTTAAAATTAAAAAAAAACTAAATCAAAAGTGCTCTGACACTTCCAAAACCTTTGTTAAGCACTTTAATAAAATCAGGATCGTTTGCCCCCTGTTATCTGACACTTACATTTTATCTATTTGTTAAGCTGTTTGTTTTCAAAGTTACTGATGTCGACTTTTACTGACCCCTTTGCATTTGATGAGGAACGTGCAGGTGCATATTTAGGCTTCCTCTATAAAATGATATTGTCTTTGTAGTGAAAAGGAAAGATGATTTTAGCTGTCTTATGTTACTTGCTATATATATGCAGATATTTAAAATGTCATGCACTAGGATATGTTTACTGTGATATTTCTCTGAGAATCATTCTTGACTGTGGTAATGGGCGGGTTTTAGAGGAAAAATCACTTTGAAGGATAAGGCACATTAAAGATTGAAATGGCTTCTTTTGTGGAAAGAGCTGTCTAGGAACTTTAGTGCTGGTGGTGTTTTTGAAAATATGTAGAATTCAGTAGACCCTAATAGCAGCAAATTGTTTTTCAGTACGTGTCTTTTAGAGTTCTGTTACTCTCGTTTTCTTCCACTTTCCTCCTCTGATTTACTGGCTTTGTGTGTGAGGTTCAGTACATTCGGGCAGATGCAAGCAGCTGGAAGTAATAGAGTTAGAGCACTTTGAAAGGCTGAATTTTCACAAGTGGTTTGGGGTTTAGATGCTGGGAGTCATTATCTAGTGCTTCAGAATAACATTTAGAGAACTTGCTCTCATGGCAGAGATTTGAAAGAGGTTATTCATGGGTTGTATTTCACTTCTAAAAAGTTGAATAAAATTACATTGCATTATATTTTTAAATGAAGAAATCTGATTGAGCCATGCAGACACGTTTTAGAATAATATATATTCTAATGGCACAAATCGCTACTTTTATTCCATGTATTCAGAAAAACATATGCTCCCAGAAGCTTTGGAGAGAACCTTTTTTCTTGCCAACTATATATAGTATAGTAAGTGTTTCCTTTAAACCCAAGCCAACATCCCATGTAAACATGATAAAGTTAGCTATGGCACTTTTATGGGGGAGCAAGAATTTGTGGTCTTATATTGTGCATTTTTTTGTTGCGGTGTTTCTTTCTTGTCTCTGGAGGTTGGTTTCACTACGAGTCATACAAACAAGTTTCCCTTGTTTTATCCATGCCTCTCTGTGATTCCATGTCTTCCACATATTTTATTTTATGTTGGCTTTCAGTAGGGTTTTCAGTACTGACAAAATCTTGAGGGGCACCTATATATAGGACACACAGTGCATTATTTTCTCATATTGTGTCCTCTATTCTTTATGGCATGTCAGATGGAGTAATTTTTTCCTCACTAGCAAAATAAGGAGTGGAGCCACCATAAAACAGAATAACAGGCCCGGATTGTTTCAGGGTAAGTGTGTTTGTTGTAATTGCCATTCCAGCTACACTGCACTGGTTCTCCCAACAAATAGCTCTGTGGACATGGGCAATGGGTAGCGCATCTGGTTCATCTTTTCCTCAGCTGCTTTGCTGTTACGTCTGCAAGTGAGATACTGGGTAACTTTTTCCATATCTGTCTTATCTCTGCTCATAAGGCAGGTGGTAGGAAAGAAGTGCCATACCGATTACATGTGCTCTTTGGATGCTGTTGTACACTCACTTTCAAACAGAAAAAATAAATGTGTGTGACCTATAAAGGTACACGAGAACATGTACTGCCTCCCTGCCTTCTGCAGAGCCCAGGCTGATACCTTCATCTATCAAGCTTCTGTTTCTTTGCATCTTTAAAGGATTTAGTTCTAAACTTTTATAGCTAAGGTTTTGAATAAAAGAACATTGAAAGCAGTTTCAGCCTCTCCTCTGAATGAACCAGAAATGAACGTTTTGGCCCCCTTTAAAATGGGCATGTCTCATTATAAACGAATACCAGCTTTTTAGAAATATGATCATCCAAAGTAACATCTGCAGGGAGCTGGAAAGCGCTTAACAGGTCTTCGGTGCTGGTTTTACAGAACTAATAACAAAACACCATTGTATACAAAACCAAAAAGACTTTGGGATAAGGCTGTAGCAGATATGGTGAAGTCTGGAATTCTTCAAAAGAAAAGGTGAAATATCATAAGCTCCCTTTACTTCTAGTAAAAATATGCGTGGTTTTGGTGGAGCTGTAGCTGTGTAAGAGTTCATATTTGTAAATGTAGTGGTAATGTGTGTTCTGAACCAATTTTTTTCTTTCATGCTTAAAGAGATAAAATACTCAAACAGGCTTTATTGTCTAGCTCTGTTTTGAACTTTTTTTCTTAAACACACAAGGTTTTGAGTGTGTCTGAAAAGGTGATTTTAGAAAGATTATAACCTTCATGCTGCCTTTGTTTAAAGAGAAAACACAGTTACTCACACTCTGTTATTTGGCCATCTACTGCATGGATATGATTTAAAACCCACCTTTAACAGAAGTTGCATTTAAAAGATATCACTTCCATGTGGTTTCAGAATTATATCAAGATAAATCTTTTAGTTTTCTATATAGACTGAGTACTCTCTGGGGTAATTCCTAGCAAAATTTGGTGATGATTTCTATGGTTGATATATTCTACCTAGGGAAATGAAAAATGTGAAGTAAAAGTTGGAATCAGCAGCCGAAATGGTCTCATTTCCTGCCAGACAATTTGCCTTTGGTTTGTATTGAAGTTGATGTCAGTCTGGAAAAAAATAATGCTCTGCTTTTACATTGCAGTTCTTTAAAAATAATTACCCTTATCTTATATTCAGTTCAACTCTACTTGTCCCACTTCAAAAGAAATTGAGGTCACAAGACCCATAAATAACCATCTGGTCAGTAACAATACAGAAGAGTGATAGTTTTGGTACTTCCTACAAAATCTCAGTGCCTTTTGTGACTTTTTTTTTTACAAAAAAGTGCCAGCTGTCACTTGAGGTTTGCCTACTCAGACAAACAAATTCATCAGGAATGTTTTGATTTCCAGAACATTTTTATGTTTGCATTTGGAGTACAAAAGGAGAAAGCCATTCTTCTTTATAAAGAGGAGAAATAAATGACAAAATAAAAATAAAAACACCTCTTAATCTGTTTTCCACTCAATGCTTTTGCTCCAGAATATATTTGTTAGTTTTGTTTTCTGCATCCCCAGTTTAAGTGCATTTACAAGTCACAAAAGGTCTAGCTGACAATGAAATATTCTGTGCCAGATGTCGTTTCTCTTTGGTGCTTCATATCACCATGTTGAAAGAAAAATAAAGCCCAATTTGCTCAAGTAGCAGATGTTTCTATCCATACCCACGGCCCATTTACCAGTGTTACGTTAGGCACTTTTCTCTTCCAGGGACCGGTCAATCTGAATTTTCCGTGATTCCAAATTCTTAGCATCAGAAAGCAAATGTTCCTAACAAACAGAGCTTTTCACTTACAGACTGTGAAATTCTTCCCTAAAAGAATGAATGACTCATTTCACTGTTCAGTTTACGAGTGCTGTGTAGATGACATTATTTGGATTGATGTGATGCTGCCCAGCAGATTGCAAAATCCTTCCCACCTGTGGGGAAGTGCACAAGAACAGTTTCATTTTGGGTCCTGGGGAAGCAGTGAAAGATTCAAGTGCAGATTGTGGCACATGGCATATCCTCCAAAGAAGCAATCAAGGTTTGGTGGCCTCAAGATGTGGTTACAGATAAGGAATGTTTCTACGGGTGAGTCATCACCACTTTGACAGCACATTCAGCTGCTGCTGCTGCTGCCAAGTCACCTTGAGGTCTTGGTGGAGTGGTTTTATACTGAGTTGTTGGCCTTTGGAAACGGTACCTCCCTGATAATGAAATGGCATTCCGGGGAGGTACTGCTATTTGCATGCCCAGCTCATACTCTCTTATGGGAGCATCAATTATTGGCTGGTGATAAAGGCAATTAGCTGCGTCCTAGGTAGACCTTTGTCTTGCCCCAGTGTAACTGCTTTCATGCTGCAATTGTGAGTTTATTTGTAAAGTCTTCAGTGCAGGTTTATGCTAAAATAGGCAAAGTCAGAGTTCAAAATTCTGTGTTGTTTATGTGAATCTTGTTTTTATATATATAAAAGAGAATATACACAGTATAGATATAAATATAAATATAAGCCTTTTTTTTTACATAAAAAAGCAGTTGTCAATTTGTGCTGAAGGCTGCCCCCACTCCAAGCTTGAGTGGGGATCTCCAAACCCCTCACTCCTACATGCTCAGTACAGGTTAAGAGGCCAAAGTTGCCCGAAAGGATAGTAATCACATTGTTCACTGCAGTGGTGGGGTGATGGGTAGAGAAACTGTGTGCTCAAGGCCAGGCTAGACTGTGGGCTGTATAAATCCTTTCGTTAAACTGTTTCATAAAGAATGAGATAGATCTTGAAGAAGAACAGACAATTTGGTTGTAAGAATGAGTGATTCTGAGAAGGGCATTAGTATATTTTACAAATGTAAAGTGCTACCACATGGCTGTCCTATTTTATATGCACTTAAATCAGAAGTCAGAACTGTTCAAATAAAATATTTCTAAAATCAAGGTTCGTGACCAAGAGTTTGTAGCCAAACTGAGATGAAGTTGCTTACTTTGAGGCTATCTTAAAACTCTGTGGGGGGAGGCAAACAAGCCACCCAAACTCCAAATGCTATTAGCTCCAATAATCAATCCCAGAAGACATTTACATATACAACTGGATTGTCTCATTAGAAGTTAAGCTTAGCTGCTGCCAATTAGGATGTGCTAATTTGCATAGGCAACTTGATTATGTAGCATTCTTAGAGACTGCAGTAGGATTCCTGTCTGAGGAAGCAACAAGAAAACCTTTTTGCATTGTCAGATGTATTTAGCTGATCTGGAGTCAAACTGTCTTTGGTGTATGTAACTGAGAATAGATTCATAAATGTTAGCAACTTCTTCGTATCATATTTTTACTACACTTAATGTTGAAGCAGGGTATATTTTTTTTTGGCTGCAAATTGGGTATTTAGGAAGATTTCAATCTTCCAGCCTACTAGAGGGAATGTGTTTGAGATGTCGTGAAACAGAACTTTTATGAGTATTGCTTACTGAGAAGAGAACAGAGCGGTGTGCAATTCCCTAGAAATATGCATCATCTAGAGTTCAAGTTTCTCCAAGTTACCTAAATCCTGCAGCTTTGAAAATAACTAATGATATAGCTTGTAAGGTTGAAAGACAGCAAAATGGCTCAATTTCAAGAAAATATATATTTCTGCAATGAGTGTCAGTATGTTCTCTTTCTGTAAGGACACAGGTGCATTAGCCATTAGAAGACAACATGTTGCTTGGCAATAGTGACAGACAGAAAATCATTGTGGTGTCATCCCACTTCATTACCTGAGCACAAAGCTACAGGAGAAAACTATGTGGTCCTTCTATACAATTATCAGCTACTTTTCTTTCTTCTCTTTCTTCCGTTTCTGGCTTTTTGAGTGGAATCATGTCAAATTATAAGCTTCAGAATATAGTACTATATGTATCAAGAGATTAAGTATTAGAAGTCTATTTGAAGTTTAGATGTGACTACAAATTTGGTATTTCTTATTCTCATTTCCCAACACAGGTTTCCTCTCAGTATTTACTTCTCTCTTTTGTTCAATGAAATGCGAAATTAGAAGTTTTCAAATTTGAGTATGCCTTGTTGTTTAGTCTTGCTTTTTCAAAAATACCTGTGGTCCTCAAGTTGCAGCATTCAGGTAGAAGCAAAGCCCTGTTCCTGTGCCACAGAACACCTCAAACTGGTGAGAACGCTGTCAGAATTGTTATGTTTATGAAGAGCATTAATTTTATTGTACCAAAGAACTGGTTGCCATGGTTTGCACTGTTATATGAAAAAAGTCTTACAAAGAGACATTTCAGAATTTTTAATTAAAACTTCAGTTGGGATTGTTACACTTACATCAGGTCATTCAGACAACATTTTTTTGTATTATTAATTGCAGCCAAAGAATAACTTCAGCTTTGAATACTGAAATTTTGTTTTATATGGTACTCCTGGCCTCAGACACTCAAGGGAAGTACTAAAGGTTTAGATGCTTTAGACTTGCCTGCTTTAATGTGAGTGCAGGCAGGTAATTAGAGAAAATTGTGATATTGTTGGATGGGCAATTTTATGAAGTGAACAGTCTGTTGGAGAGTGGGCACAGGCTTTTTTCTGCTTTTCTGTGTTTCTCTTCTGCACAGGTTTGACAGAGGTCAGTGGTAAAATGGGGAGAAAATCTGATAACCCTCTTTACTCTGAAATGTAGTGGCATTGTTAGAAAGTTTGGGCAGAAAATTTCAAGATCCTGGGCCATTAACTTGACTTTTTTTGAGCAGCGATATTTTAAAAGTATTTAGGAAAAGGAGGGGGAAAAAAGCAAGGTTAAGACAGCTGGAAGAGTTTGGTTTAGTTTTCACTGAATTTGTCATCAGTTAAACTTTTCAATTTGAGGCATTACTCTAAAAGGAGCTTGGGGGGTTTTATATAGTTTTCAGTCTCTGAACAGTTACATAAAACTTTTTGAGCACTGGCTTTTTAGCTCACTTTGCTTGCATCATGAGCTCAGCCTGGCTACACCAGCAGCCTTTGAGAGTGTTCACCCGTATTTGTGGACTCTCAAGTTTGAAAATGTCAGATCACTGGGTTACAGTGATGCTCTGGCCAAGTAAATGCACCATTGTTCCTTCCAAGCGTTAGCTAGAATGATAACATGCCATTTCCATTGTTATTAAAATAAAAGAGCTATTGGAAGCCTTTTGTTTATTAAAAAAACAAACAAACAAACAAAAAAATTGGTCCCGGCTAAACTAAAATATGGAGACTCTAAAAGTGTGCAGAACTGAATTTCACATCTCCTTGTGAATTGTCAAAACTCATGTTGAAATGAACTGTTAGAACATACATCAGAGCCAGGAAATAATTTCTCCTTTCTAGAGGCCAAAGTGTACTTGATATAAGGGAGAAATTCAGAGGGAGCGTGAGGGAGCGTCACTCTTTAGTGAGTCCTTAGTGCCTGCAGTATGGGGAGGGACTGAATTTCCTTGGGAATGTTACCAATTCCTGTGAGCACTGTGGCTCTGATGAGATGCTAAAGAAACTGGCCTTTCCAGGACCAGGGATCTTGGAAGTATGCTTTAGGAGCATGTTTTTCTGCATGGCAGGGGCCTCTCTTTGCCATGCTGTATAATGGTCTGGGAAGGACAGCGTAGGAAAGAGGACCTTTGGAGCAGGTCCAGAGGAGGCCATGAAGACGATCAGAGGGCTGGATCACCTCTCTTGGAGGTGAGCTGGTGGCTGGAGGACAGGCTGAGAGAGTTGGGGTTGTTCAGCCTGCAGATGAGAAGACTCTGGGGAGACCTTAGAGCCCCTTCCAGTACCTAAATGGGGCCTATAGGAGAGATGGGGGGGACTTTTTTAGCAGGGACTGGAGCGATAGGGTGAGAGGGAACCATTTTAAACTGAAAGGGGGGAGATATAGATGAGATCTCAGGAAGAAATTCTTTCCTGTGAGGGTGGTGAGACTTTGGCCCAGGTTGCTCAGGGAAGTTGTAGAAGCCCCATCCCTGGAGGTGTTCAAGACTGGGCTGGAAGGATCATTGAGCAATCTGATCTAGTGGGACATGTCCATGCCTGTGGCAGGGGTGTTCCACTGAAACTCAATGTTTTTTAAGATCCCTTCTAACCTGAAGCATTCTTTTATTCTATGGTTCCTTGCCACACAAAGGAGTGATGGGGCCACTGGAGAAAGTAACCCACTGTACCAGATTTTTTGCTGTTGTATGACAATAACAGGCATAAAAATTCTGCATGTATTAAGTATTGAGGGTATGCCTTTAAGTTAAGGAAAAAATGAACATGTACTGACTTGAAAACTAGGTGTACAAAAAGACTTTGCAGAGAATGAAAATATTATTTGAAACACCACCAAGCTGACAGCTGTTCATCCTTCTGTGAAAGGTATAGGAGACTTTGCTGATGCATAGAAGCTGGTGGGGAGCACATTGTAAAGAAAATATCTTTTGTGGCACCAAGGAGTTTAGAGGTTGTATCTCCGAGAGCATTGATTCTAGGAAGTGACCTTTGCCCCAGTATTGAAATCTTCATTAATGGTGTCTCACACCTGACAGAATGGCAACTGGGGATTGCTCTTACGGAGCTGGAGAAAGTCTTGGTTTGTGTGAATGCAAATGAGAAGTGCTGGGTGGCTGCTGCAGAAGAGGGTGACCTGCAGCCACCGACACATCTGCTGCCTTCGCCAGCTCAACCCTGGCTGGTCTGCCTGCAAGAGCCTTGCAGTGCTCTCATCTCCCGAGATAAGATTGTCTCTGGTTGGAATCTGATCCCTTAAAGGATAACCTTTTAGTAAATTCATTGATATCTATTTTTTTTCAGCCAGTGATTTTCATTATTTCAGGATGACTATTTTAACTTCTGTCCAGAAATCAACAGGGGTATGCCAAGACTTGACTATATTTAGCTGTAGTTTTTCTGTTAAATCACAGATGTGTTTCTCAAGATTTTTTTTATATTTTTTTTAAGATTGGGGAAGTTTCACTTTTAATCAGTCATTTGAAAGTATTGGGTTATATATTCCCAGTTAATTGCTTATAGTTATTTTAAAAAAACCCAAACCAAAACCTCACGTCTGTAGAACTGGATAATAAATATCAAACATGCTCATTTTTAAGAGGAGTAGCATGAATAGAGAAAAACTTGAATTAAGAAAAAAAAAAACAAACCCAGTGTTTCCAAGCAATTAAATACTAACTTCAGACTTGGTAACTGCAAAACTGGTTAATGAGTGTACTGTGTACACACCAACATTGTAAATGTTAGCCTTAATAAGGGATGAGGCAGTAGTAACTCAGCAACTGCAATATTTAGAAGGGAATTACTTCCTGGTATGTAATAATTTTAAAAAATTGTCCTCCTGTTTCCTGGCTTATACATCAGTGTCACATTAGTGACAGATAAAGGGCAGGGTAACAAAGTGAAAAATGACAGCTTGGTCCTCAAAGTGAAAAAGTATTTGGCATGTATGGCCAAGAAACAATGTGATGGGACATCGTGAAAGCCTGACCTCAGCAAACTGAATGGCAGAATTGGCATTGACCTTACCAGAGTACCAGGATGTCATTTCTGAGCCACTGTCTGCTTTGATTCTTTTCTTTATGGAGTGAAATGCGTTGAACTGCTTCTTGTTTCACATGTCTGGTACTTATTCATGTGGCTTTCTAAGTACTATCTATTACAGCATATGAAGAATATAGAGAATATAAAGAACTTTAAAGGATAAAGTGTCATAACTTCTTGTTGTCTTGAATTTATCAAGGAGGTGGATGAGTGGAATTTTTTTCCTGATGCATGAATCTTCATAATCAATTAACTGTGCTACTTTTTGCGTTTTTACATCCTGTTTATCATATGTGAGAGAGCTGTCTTGCTTTCTTCCCCTTCCCCAGGGGCTATCAATTTTTGTTGAGAAGCGTCTGGGATCAGAGGGAACTTGAGTCTGTTTCTAACACTTTGTCTGCTTTTAGTTTTTTAAAGCTGGACACTGGTCAGCTGTATCTAAGGGTTTTCCATCTTTGGGAAAATGGTTTTGCACTCTTTACAGCAGTTATCAGTTATATCAGTTCTGATGTTTCGCTCTGCTAGATATAAAATATGACCTGAAATGCTGCTCTCTCCCTGTTCACTGTAAACAGTGTATTTTAGAGCTGTCGAGTCCATGTATTTATGCTCCCATCCATGCTCTTTTATTTATCTTCATGACAAACCTTTGAAGTTCTAGCTAATAAATCAGGAATGCAGCAACTACTTTTGAAAAGTACAAATCTTGGCAATTTCATTGGTTCCATAATTTACCCAATCTTTTGGTTAATGCCAACAAAACTGCCTAATTCTGGTTGTTTTTTAAGTCAGCTGGTGCATCCCAAATATAAATCTGTCTTGCATAGATCAGGATAAAATGCCTTAAATACCAAAGCTCAATTCAGCATTTGTGTAATGAAACTATTAATTTGTTCCAAGCTTTTAGAGTGGTCAAAGTGAGAAGGACAGTATCAGTACGATCTCTAAAGTTTGATGTTAACTGAGTTTCGAATATATAAACTTAAAACATTAAAGGCCTCACAAATGCTTTAAACTAAGTCAGAATAAGTGAATGCTGAACAGGTGCTTTAATAGCTCACTCTAAAGCACGTCATTTGAAATACAACTTCTGTTTTCTGTTACGTTGACCTTCAGGGCATGTTGCAAAGGCTTATTTCTTTTCTGGGCCACCAGTAAGTAGATGTGCTTGTGATGGGAAGAGGAGGACACTAGTCTTGGGTCTGTACCTGCACCTGGTGCTCTTCCACAAACACTTCAACACTGCTTAGATCGAGGCATCCTATTAGTCACAGGGCCCGCATTTAAGCATGTTCTCTAGTGTTTCTTGAAACAGCATCTGAATTGTTGTTGCAGTTCATATGCATGCTTTTAGATTGCTATGATGCATACATGAAAGCAATGGAATAAAACAAATTTAAAAGGTAAACTTTTGTTTCGTAGTAGACTTGAGGAAAAACTATACTTTTCTGTGACTTTAAAGCTGTGAAAGGAGGATCAGCCACCGGATAACTGTGAAGAAACAGAAATGCTCTGTAAAATACAGGCTCTCTTTCTTTTAAGCAACGTGCAAAGAGACCATTGAGCCAAGTCAAATTTTGCTCTATGGTGGCAATATTTTCAGTGGTTGGGATCTGATGTCTTTTGGTTAAGAATGTGGTATCTTTAGTATTGCTGTCTATAGCAATACACAAATCTTTGTGTTTGAATGAAAATTAAGCTAAGGGTTAGTTTTCTGTACATCTTCAATTGTGGATGACCTGGAAACTGTCCATTGGCTTTGTAACTAGAGAATCGGGTTTTGGTTTTCTTGTTTGAGTGAACACAAGATTAGCTGGAGGTATCAAACCCAGGAGAATGTGTAGTGTGTATAGGTGAAGGTCAAAGACAGCCAAAATTGAATGTCCATGACTGGAACCACTGTAAGCCAGAAAGATGGCAAGAAAATTATTGACTTAAAGGGCACAGAGTTAGTTGGGGTTTTTTTAAAGATGATTTTTATGGTGCCAAAGGCTCCCACTGTCAGCGCTCTTGCCTGTTGCATTTTTTTGCAGAAACTGCTGTGTTTTCAGCCATGGCAGGGGAGGGCAACGTGGGTATGTAAGCTTTGAGCTTAGGGTAAGGTACAGCAAAGTACTGAAGTACTCTCTGAAGGATAGGACTGGAGCTACATACAGATGTGTATCTGAATTGTTCTGGCATGGGCTGCTTAATCCCAGAGCTGCTTCCCTAGGTCAGATGGCAAAGGAGCTGCCCAGGCTGCCCATCCCTTTGGACCAGAGTTATCTGTTGAAATTCTGGGCTTCTTCAACAATCTTGGCTTCTGTCAATCTGTAAATGTGCCTGAGCGTGGAAAGAGTGGTGAAAAGCAACTAATGCTGACAAGTACTACATTGTTAACCACCCTAAATTGTGGGAGAAGAGCTAAAGCTAAAACAATTGCCAGATACCCTTGGGGACTGGAATCTCACTTGAAAGACTTACGCTGATTTATTACTTACTAATTTTCTGACTTTTTCCTGATGTCTGTTCCTTTTCCATCTACCAGCAGAATTCTCTGCATTTTAAACCCTGCAATTCAGTAAAGAAACCCTACAATTCAATGAAGTAGTTTTACCTATAAAGATTGCTGAAAGGAAGCTATCAATTTTTCCCACATTTCTGGGTGGGGACTTTTAAGGAGGAATTTCTGGATAATTAAAAATGCCTCTTTTTGCTACTGACTGCACCTGGAGCAACCAAAGATAATGGTAATTAGTGGTTGCTGCACATTGTGTATAGTAAATCACTACTATGCTGTGCTCTTTACCCACATTTTTGTTAACCAGAAAACAAGGCAGGTATTATTTCCAGTGAAGTTCAGAAAACCGGAGGAACAGAGATTGCCATCTGGGCCAAACTAGTAGTCCAACCTATGTCACTTTCATTCATGTCAGTTGCAGAACCTGAAACTAAAGACTGCATTGATGTCCCCAGGCTTAAAAAGAGAAACAAACCAATCACTCCACCTCTAATTCTGACTAATATTCAGCGTTTCTCAGTGCTGGTTTCCTGTAGGTAGTGTCACCAGGGAACTGATTTTATCTCAGTGGCAGTGACAAAACTTTTGTGTACCATTTTAGTGTAACATCAACAATTTGTACTAACAACCTCCTGGGGGGAGGGCCATTAATTTTTCTTATAATGAAATCAAAAGTGGGTGATTAGACAGAGAGCTGTAACTCAGTCAACAGTTTCATCCTGAGAAATAATGGCAGACATTATCTGCCCTTGTGTTTTAACATGGCAACAAGAGTTTTGGTTTTAAGTACAATAGTGACTTTGAGGCCACTTATACCTTGCAGCTTTTGAGAAAAATTGTTTTTTGGGATTTTTGGGGAGTTGTAATGTTAATTCCTAGGGCTGCTGTTGAGTCAAATCTATTGTCTTGACATGCAGTCAAGATTAATTTCAGAAACAGGGATGTTAGTGACTCAGGAGTGTTTAAGTATCAAAGTTTGAATGGATTTTCTTCATTTTACAGATTTAATCACCATGCAGTAGGCATGTCATTGATTTTTAAGCATATTTCATTATTGAGTCCAATTGGGAGTTCATTTTAAAAATCGATGGCATGATATGGCCATGTGTCTTTCTTCTGTTTGCGGCAATTTGTGCAGTGGATCGGTCGTTGGATTGTATTAATTCTACAAAGTGCTTATGGATACAGTTTATATGAAAAACACTCTACTGCCTAAAGTCGATTCATCATTTCTGAGTATCTGGAAGAGAGAAAAAAATGTAACTGGAGGTGAATTTACTGTGAATGTTACTGGAAATGCTTGTTAATAGGGATGGCAGATTGAGAGAAGTGACACGGCTGTGCCACTGCTGCCATTTAGCTGACAGGAGGGTGTTTGTGAAATGGGTATGGAGTTTGTCCTTTCCCCTCAGCAATCCGTTGTCAACTTTGGAGCACAAAAGGTCAGCAGGACTTTACTGCAATTTTAGGATCTCAGCAAAAGCCCTTCTGATCTCATTTACTATCGCTTATTGTTCTCTCTAGAACTGCACTATTTGTATTTTTCCCTGATTTCCACATATATGGGTGTCTGCCACCATTTCTGACACCAGCAGAGCTTTTGGAGAAGAAGGAAGGAAAAACACCCCAAACTATTGAGTTTACTTACTTCAAAGTTATGTTCTTGGGTAGTAAATTGAGAGAAAAAGCAGAATTTAATTTTTCTGTGTCCATAGCTTTACTTGGACCTACAAAATACAGACGGAGAAATAGAGATTGATGTCAATGAAGTGTGGAGCATGAGAAAAATTTTGATAGAATCACTTTGGGTAGGAGATGTTTTGGTACAAAATAGCCAAGCCCGGGAGCTTGATGATGGATGATTAGAAGTAGATTGAGAGATTTATCCCTAGGGCAGGAAGGAGGGAATGGATGGATGTAGGAAATTATGTGGAGGATTAACTGCAGTTTGAGGAAAGGGAGGAGAGGGAAAATAACTGACTGTTAGCAGCAATGATTTGTACCACAAAAATAATGTTTCCAAACAACATTTCCCACCCTGAGGTTTCCAAGATATGATGACTGGAAATGATGCCTTTATTTTGTTTTAAAGATGGGTGAGTGCAGAAAAGTATGAAACAATCAGAAAATCATCTGGTATTGATAGAAACAATGAATTTTTTGCAGGCATGTAAATATACTGGGGTTTGGGGGGATAGTCAGAAATAAATTAATAGAATTTCATTCTTCATTATTTTTGCAGACTGATATGAATAATGACAGGGAGGAACATTGTCTGTTTCAGGGTTCTGACATTTTAACAACAAAAAGTATGGTATTTTATCATCTTGGGGTTCCCAACATTTATTACAGTATCTCATAGTCTGGTTTAGGGAGCATCATAAGATTTAGTTGTATCACGTACAGCGTAAAACTTTTGGAGACATAAAAACGTATTGACTAAATCTTCTGTGTTCATATGGGACAAGATTCAAAAACATATAGATATATAGTGTTGCTAGTAGCAACACAGCAAAAGGAGTTGTCTAAACTCTGCCACCTGTCCATAAGATGTCTGCTTTACCTCTAACAAATTTGTAAGAAGCTGCAAGTGCCTGTCTGACATTTCCTGTTTGCAGCCCAAGGACTGATGCCTCATTAATTCCTTCTGGGACTTCACTGTCCATGACAATTTTGAGTTGCTGTAAACAATATGTTGAAAAATTTGCTCATCATATTTTACTGTCAGAAACCTTTCTTCTGTAGCCTCTCCTGTTTGTGTTGCAGCGGTGTGTAGCGGAGGGCTTACTGGCACTCGTATCTAGCTGAGTTTTCAGGCGAGATCATTATTTTATAATAAGCACATCTAAAATGAAAGCTGTTAAATTTTGCAAACTCTGTCATTGCCAACTGTTCTAAATCCTGGTGCTAATTCACATTATTAATCTTATTTAAAGCTATAAGTCAGAGCATTCTTGTCACCACCTTGATGCCCTGTTACTAACTTATTGCATCTTTCCTTCTAATAGTGACTAGTGGAAGACAATCAGTGGGGTTTGGAGTGTAATAATAACACTTGTCATTAATAAACAGCTTATCTCCAATATTTTAAGTGATACCTTGTGTAATATTTAAAAGCCACTGTCTTTGCTTGCCTTGAAAACTAGTTTTGAATTTATTTGAGCACCATGGATAAATATTAGCTAGAATGCCAAGAATAAATGAATGGTTTTCTCTGTGATTTTTCAGGCAGGAGTGATGCTGCAACACAGACATTTAATCTCCTTTGAGCATTTATCATAAAGTGCAGAGCTTCTTGGAGAGTAATTTTTTATTGTAATTGTTGACAACAGACTTAAGTTGTTTTAGTGCATATATAGCTTGGGAACGAATTGTTCAAATGGCTTGGAGGTGAAGAGTATGCTACCCGGGATTTAAGAAATAATGTCTGAAATCCCTGTTTCACAACTGTTACTGCAAGAATTAAATAGGATGGATGCCTTTGCATAGGTTATATGCAGCACAGACAAGACTGTGTGAAATAAGTAAGACTAGATTAGATACCAGAAAGAGATTCCTTACTGTGAGGGTGGTGAGACACTGGAACAGCTTGCCCGGGGAAATTGTGGATGCCCCATACCTGTGAGTGTTCAAGGCCAGGCTGGATGGGGCTTTGAGCAAACCTGCTCTAGTGGGAGGTGTCCCTGCCCATGGCAGGGGGGTTGGAACTTGATGATCTTCAAGGTTCCTTCCAACTCTAACCATTCTGTCATTCTATGATCAGTCACTGGGAAAATTCTTAATACAAATAGTCCCTCTGTGAGGGACTTTTATTTGCCTCAAAGCTGTTTTAGTCTAACGGACTTTTCTGCTCGAGGGTGTAAAGAGGGTAGGATTGGGAATGTGTAGATTGTCTTCAGCTCTCTGCTGACTCGAGGCATGGACCTGCTTCCCTGGGCACTTGTTTTAGTAGGCAGGGAAAGGGTGGGGGGGTGTTTGTGGTAGTCAACAGCAAGGTCCTGCCCTGAGCTCTCCAGCGGATGCCTGCTCTGCACGGGAATATCCCAGATGGGTAAAGGTTGCGGAAAGAGACTTCAGGTGCCTAAAAGCAGCTGTTGTGAGTACTCAGCTCTGAAAATCCTGTTACCTGTGTAGATTCAGGTACTTCCAATGCTTGACCCGTTCTCAAGCGCATTAAGCTACACCTGTGAAAGATCCTAGCTGTGGAGACAGAAAATAGCCATACTGAGATTGGTGTGAAATAGCATGTTGTAAACTACTGGCCTAACTAATTTTCTGCTAGTTCTCCTGTAGAGAGTAGGCCTAATTTAAGACACCTAGAAACCTGACAAAGACATACTATACTTACTACTGCAATGATAGTATGCATGAGTTGTAGTGATAATTTTTTAATAACTTTGTAACAAATTATTTTAAGTAATATTTCTGTTAGATGTGCAAATTGAGTAAATTGTTGGCAGCTTTTTTTCATCTGTATAGTATAGTACAGCCTGGTGAAAGTAATTTTCTCAGGTGCAGCAATGTTGGAAAGAGAATTGCCAAGTGCTTGCATCCAAAGAACTAGCAGGAAAAAGATACATGTTGTATATACTGGGGAATTCAGGTGGCTCTCAGGAACCATTACCTTGACTGGTTACCTAAATTCTTGTTTTGAATGCAGTCCAGAGTGTAATTAGCTGAAATGAATGTGAAGATGGTGATAGAAATGAGGGACGCAGCTGAAGAGAGAGCAGAAGAGAGGCTGCCCCTCCCCAGTGGAAGCAATGGAGTTTGGGGATAGCATTAGGCACGTGCATTTCTGAAGGCTACGAAAATGTAAAGCAATCACTTGTGTATATATAGCAAGTCTTTCTATTTTGCACATATAATCTCTTCAGGGCTTTCTGGCTCAGAAGGAGCCATTACATCTCATCTAAATGCTAGCACCAGAATTACGTCTGAACTTTCTCTAGGCTAGACGTTTTCTCTTACGTCTTTCCACATCTGCTGCAGTTTGGCCCTACTTTAGCCTACTCTGTTTTCTAAATGGATCACACATGGGGGACACACATAAGATCTGATCTCTATGAACCAACCTTTTCAGCTTGTGCCCCTCACGCATGACATTATTTGCTTTCTGCAGAGCTGATACTCATTCTGTATAGACCTATCCCCGATGACCATGATATGAGAGAAAATATTCACTTTAAATTGTTTATAGACACAAAGCTAAAGAGCTGGAGTGGATTTGTGGCCCTTTCTGTGTAAAGCAATCTGTAGAATGGCATGACGATTTTGAAAAACTCAAGTCATCTCCATGGGTATCGCTAATACAAAAAGCACATTTAATAAGTTTTTCAGGAGCAAGTTTATTACCTTATTGTTCCTAGTGGTAGCTTACTGTAATGGACTGAGCATATAAAACACCCCTGGGAACTCCTGTGATTAAATTGAATTTCTGATAATGATTTGCACTGTGAACTTAAGAGAATCATTTAAAGCCCACCTGTGAACCTTTACTTCCATACTGGAGCAGCTATTTCACAGAATTAGTACTGAAACAATGTGATGACTCTGGCGAGTAAATGCTTACAGCCTGGACCTTGATCTGTCTCTGCTTGTGTCTATAAAAAGAAATGGGATACTTACCTGTCTCACAAATTATTGTGAGGCTCAGCTGTTTGATGTTTAAGATCTGTTAAAACACATTTTTTCACGGAGGAAGAACAATGGAAAAGGCTAATTACAATTGCTCTTCTTTCTGAAAGATACAGTAAGCATGCATCTTTTCTGTCACTTCTGGCATTGGTGGCTTTTCATTTTGCATTTTATTCTCTGGCCGATTTATCTATGGCAGCATACATTTAGAATTAAGCATGCATATTTCCAAATTCAACAGCCAAAAATACAAAGGCAATGGGATGAAGCACGTACTTTTGTGTTTTTCTGGCCTGATGCCCTGCTAATTGTGAGAAGCCGAGAATGACACGCTTGAAGACAGGTTGCTGTGTGAGGCAGAATCTGCTTTGTGCCTGGAAGGGACGGCTACATGCAGTGAAGTCTGCTTTGTGCTCTTCACCCCCCCCACCCCCCATCCCCCCACATAATTTATGCATTTAGTACTGAAAATCTGATCCATACTGAACGTTTTACAAACAAACCCTAAAGGCTGCATGCTTGCTAAAATAGCACTTTTAGATTTTGTTTATATCCCTTGCAGAAGACTGGCATGATATAAATTACTGGTTGAGAGATCCTATTTCTGTACTTGCTTTAGACGCAGGCTCGTTTTAGCTTCCTAGTTCTGGAATCCTGGGGG
>VZTM01006553.1:1194-16300 GCA_013400555.1 Jacana jacana | reverse complement strand
GGTAAAAAAAAAAAAAAAAAGAGAGAAGCCTTAGGAGGAAGTTTAGAGCAGAAATAAACATATTTTAAATATTACAACTTTTTGCTCAAGCAAGGAGAGATAATGCCTCTCACCCCTAGGAGACAGGCTAAGATGTGTATGCAGATTTTGCTGGCTGAACTTTTGACTCCAACAGTAAGAATTCAAGCGTCCAATAGTTACTGAAGGTGCTACTTGTTCACAGTGACAGCCTCTCATCTTCTTTTCAGACTTTTGCTTTTTATCAGCCTTGCTGATTCTGAGCACTTGCCAGGTGTGTTTTGTGATTAATGTGTTTGTCCCATTGAAGTAGGGAATAGACTCAGAACATACCAGCCGCTGTAACCTGTAACAGTACTTCAAGCAGAAGGTCCAGTACTAGTAAATACTAAGTCCTAATTAGTCTTCAGAAGTGGCACTTAATCATAAGACTCAGATCTGTGTTTTCCTTTAGTCTGAAGGGGTAAGAAAAAGGACAGGCTTGGGATCTGTCATTTTACATGAGTGAGCTGCTCTAAAGGAGCCCTGTTAAAGCATGTGCCTTCACTTGTATTGTTGTACCTTCTTGTGGCCCTGTCAGATGAAATGGTAGGTGAGTGTGCAGACACTTTTACATAGTTATTGAAGGCTTATACACATGTAAACATGTTCCTCAGCTGTCTTTTTGTAGGCTGAACACACATAATCACATATACATGTATTTCCCTAAGCCTTCCTAAAGTACATTTTTAAACCTTCTGTTTTCACCAATCTTTGTCGTAATCCATACGAGATCTCGTTGTTGGACTAGTGATAGCAGTGGACTAATTCCTCTGGGGTATTACAAATGACACTTCTGTTAGTGCATTCCTAGAATAATGGTTTTTATCCTTTGGGGCTAATTTTGCATCACATTATTTATTCGCTTATGCTGGGATACACGCCCAATTCTGTTTTCATCCCTAACCATAAGTATTTATGACCTATGTATGGTAGGTGAATTGCTTCTCACTTGTCTTTCGGTTCAGACCTCTTCTCTGATTCAGTAAGACTCATTTTCTAGTGTCATCCTCTCAAGTTATTACTTTTCTTCCACTGTCTTTTTTTTTTTTTCAATTGGCCAGTTATGTATGTATATTCATTCCATCCTGAATGGTATCAACAGTCATGCATCAGAGCTCTGAACAGAGCCACAGATGCCTCTGTTGATATGTCTTCTGGTTTTGCTGGAGATCATTGATGTCCGTGGGAGCAGTTTTTCCAATAGCCCTGCACTTCTGTTGTGGTTTCATGTTGACCTACCTTTCTGTGCTTTGCCTAGGAGCATGTCATGTGGAATATGTCAAGAGCATGACTGAAGTTGGGGTAGATGCTTCCTCCTTAGCCATCTGTAGAGCACTATAGGAAATGACATTGGTTTGACAGTATTTGTTTTTAGCAGCTTCATGCTGGCCATCCTCAGGCATTTCATTATCCTCTGGATGTTTGCTTAGGAGTGGTTAAATGTTTTTTCTAGAATGAAAACCTTTTGAATTTATGTTATTGCTCTGTAACTTCCTAAATCCTCATTCTCTGGATTTTTTTCCTTCCTTACTTTTCTGCTTGTCCTTTTCTCTCATCGTCCATGAATTCTTCAGGATAATGGTTAATATTTCCCTGGAGTCTCTGGAGGGATTTCATCAGGCTCCACTTACAATGCTTTCACCTAAATATGTTCAAACATATTATTTCTCAGTTTTTTCATCCCTTTTTTGTTGCTGGAATTAATCATGATAAAGGTTTGAATACAATGGAATATTTTTGCAAATAGTGAAGCAAAAAGGCATCAGTTGTCTCCATTTGACTGTTTAGTACTTTAGTATTTATAAGTAAAGGACTTTTCCTTTCCTTCATTTTTATTGTTCCTAATGTATTTACCAGCTCTTTTCTTACTGCATCTTTTCTTGCAGCATTTTATATCCTTACACTAACATGTTGTAAAATCATTGTCAGCCTAATAACCCATTATTTCAGTAACTGTAACCAAACAGTTACTGTTGTTTATACTGCATGATAGTTAGGAAAATCTGAAATAACCATGTAGAAGATGCTCTCTACCTCTCTGTTATGTGTTGGCTCATTGTTTTTTCTTGCCTACAACTATGATGGAAAACAAATGCAAAACAAATGCACAAAAAAAGAAGGGAAATATGTTTCTAAACTGGTGATTTTGGCAGTGTTACTCTCTGGGAAACTCTGCTTGGGTCAAGCTCTGCATGTTTTGAGGGTGGTAATCAGCTGTACTCATACACACTCCCGTCAGGACCTGAAGTATAATTGTATGAGTGTTTCTTCTCTGAGGTGTTGCAGGTGTTTATGTCCCTGGGCCACCATTTCCACTCCTGCTTTAGGTTTGTTGTCTCTTCAGTTTGCCAATTTGGTCCTTGTTACAGGGAAATCGTCTCAGTTTTATTTAGGAAGGGGGTTTGAGTTTTGTTCTTCTCCTGTCTCCTCTTTGTTTTTCTCTATGGAAGGGGTAGCATTTGGCCTGTTGTCAGGTAGTGACATTAGGAAAGTGCTTAAAAAGAAAGTGGTAAGAGAAGTACATATGGCAAAAACTATATATATATATTGTGGACATTGCAAAAAATATGTTCCATTGAAATCCAAACCATCAGGCTGTGTGGGTGGTCAGAGATGAAAGGATGATCCGATAGCAGAGAGGATAGAAGATAAGTGTAAATGACAGTTCAGTCTTGAACTATACTTAAAGCGGAAACTCTGTTCCTAAGTGTAGCAGAGAGCAGATCCAAATGAGGGTGAAATGGTGAAGCTGCGTCAGTTTTCATGACACTCTTTTCTGAAAATCTGGCAATATCTTGGTGTTTTATACATTAAATCCATTGAGCTTTGCTTTCCTTACTTGGAAAAAAAACTCAACAGAATCTTAGGATGGAACTGTCTTGGTTACAGGAACTAACTTACACACTGGTCAAAATCAATGATATATAAATGTAGCCTTTGTAGGAATAAAAGGATATAATTATGTTATATAAGCTGTTAAGTAATGCTGGTGTCAGTTCTGGTTTTAATTTGAAAAGAGAAAGAAGCACTTTGAATGTGTAATTAACTTCTTCAAATTGCCTGTGAAACTATGACCAGTCATAATTAATTTTATTTTGAAAATTGCATTTATGGACTTCAGCGTATTGAATAACATCATCCATGTTACACAATTAAAAGTAAAATTTTCAAAATCCTGTTTTCAGTGGAGAAAGTTACAAAAGGAATCCTGTAAATCTTTTAATTCTGGGTGTATAGAAGCATACTAAGCAACGTTTTACTCCCTGACTACATTTTGCAGGAATTAATACTAGTGACTGATATTTTTTTTTTAAAGTTTCGAACTTTTTTAGCTCTAGCAGATGTGTACATCAAATGTTTATAGGGAAAAATATTTTCACAAAAAAAATTGAGATCCTGTGAAGTTGTAAGAATTTTTATTATGTCTCTTTATGCACAAGGCATTTGTTTCTGAAGCACTGTGGGCATATAAACATTAAAGAAGTAATGCTGTATATTCACAACATGATGTGTCTATCACTTCTCTTTGTCAGAATTTCTCCCCAAGTGATACTTGCAATTGTAGGATTCCTAATAGTTTACCCAGCTTTATACTTCTGATGGCATCCTGGAGCAGTGATTTAATGTTCTGTCGGGACTACTTTCAGTGTTTGGATTCTTGATTGCTGGAACATTACTCTTGGTTTATTCGCACTGCAGTTGTTTCACCTTCCCTTATTATTTCTTCCTTCCATCACCAGGATAATAGAGTATAATTCTCCTAAGAATTAGGATAGGGGAAAAAAAAAACAGTCTTGTTTTCTTGTCAGATATGGATAGATTATAAGGCTGGAGAACAGGATCGTTGTGAACTCATAAGCCTTCTGGAAGAGGCAAGATATAGAAGTACCCTGACTTTAATGTCTTAATTTTGAACTGGAATACAATTTAGAGAATACATCACTGTTTCATAAGGTCACTAAAGTTCCAGCTACATACAGTTAAGTTTTGCACCTTAATTCTAGCCTGAATTTAACGAACTTTTTTTTTGTATCCATTTTCATTATTCTGCATGGTTAAAGAATCTGTAATGTTGTATTGGGAGCTCATGTTTAGTTGAGTCAGAATCAAAGAGTAATTCAGGGTGAAAATGAGATACTCTGTCCTAGTTCCCTGCTCAAACTGTGGCAGTTGAGTATTGGGTCTCTCCAAGGGTCAACATCCAATGTTCTAGACCATTTATCCAAGCCATGTTACAAGAACTTAGCTACAGGATACTGTAGGGAATGACAGCGATGAAAGCTTTGCTGCAATGAAGGAAAATATCTGCTAGTTTTCCTTTGTCTTGTGAGTCATAGAAAGCAACCCATTTTGTCAGGCTGGATTTGCCCTTTCTGCATCCCTGATGGTTTCTCCAGGCCTGTTCTCGTCCTTCGTGTACCTGGAGATGGCTTTGGGAGGATTTGCTCCATGCTTTCCCTAGGAGCAAAGGTAAAGGCTGACTGGCCTGTAGTTTCTCATATCCTCTTCTTTCTTGGGTGTGGGCACAATTGTCATAAGTTCTCGAAGATGATGTTGCAGTGGTCTCAGGTGGCTGCCAAGCATGTCATGGTGACCAGCACGTTCTTTTTGCTTGCTGCTTTCTAGGATAAATTTCTTACTCCTTAAACATAGCCTTAATTCTGTGTTTCTGGATTTATGTCTGGTAGCAGTAGGGTAGAGGTTTGGTCCCTTTTGGCCTCTGCTTGGAAAACATCCAATTCAATTTAAAAACCTGTCAGTTAGCTGATCTTTTGTGTATTTAATGTATTACATTAAATTTGTGGTGTTCTTATTTCTTAAGCAAAGTATTACACAACATCAAATTACATACCTCAGGGAAGTTTATCATCTCAGCACCTTTGACTTTATTAACCCTATAGTGTGTAATGCCTTAATCACATATCTTGATTTAGATTGGCAAGACCATAAACACTTTTGATTGATGTAATCCGTCTTTAATTATGGTTGTATTTCTTGTTCCATAATTTTGCTTGGGGCTGATTTCAGGTGGCAGGTCTCTACCTACTTACTAAGTACAATTTGTGCTATCTTAGCATGTTTACTTTCTTCCAAAAGTCTTGAATTTCCTTAGTGTTGAAACTGTTATTCAAAATTGATGTTGATGGTAAAATTTGCTCCTTGACAAATATTTTTTGAAAAGCATTGGCCTGAGCTTAGGCAGGCCTGCTGCTTTAAAAAAGTCTAGTTTTAGAAGCTTCTCTTTAACATCATCCTCAGTTACTTTGAGAATGAAAGATAAATGTCATCATCATTAAATGGTATGGCTTTATCTTCTGCCTTATTTTCTAGATAGGGGAGAGAGAAATTTATTGAATGCTTGTACCCTTTTACATCAGTATTGACAACTAATTGTTTTCATTTGCTAATGAACAACCAAAATTGCTGTGACTTGTTTTGTTCCCAATGTGTTTGGGTTTTTTTAAAAAAAAAAAACTCTTTTATGACTCACATTCCCAATAATTGCCATTTTCTTGTCGCCTCGTACTTTTCCTTCCATTCCTACTTGCAGTGCATCACCTCTGCTAAGCGCCTTACTGATGTATCATGAAACAAAAGTAATAGAATTTATTTGTATGTATATCTCCATGCCTGTGTACATCGCAAGTTGATGCAGGGCCTGTACATTTTCATAGACTCAATCTTTTCTTGTCTCTCCATATTTTCAATGGCCAGCCCTTTTTTCCCTGTTTAAGTCGTTCTGAGTATGTGTGTCTGTTTATTCATGGAAGGCTTTTTTACTCTCTCCCATGTGCTGGGTTTCTTTCTGTGTATAGATAGCCTTCTTTCTTGATTGTGACTTATGAGGCAGTTAGTGACATATATTTAAACAGTTTTTAATTATCTGACACATTTCTTACTCAGAATCCTTATTTTTGTTTCTTGCTACATAAACTTTTTTTTTGTTTTAGTGACATCACTCCCCGTAAAAAACCTCAGACTATTCTGGATTATTTTCTATGTACAATAAAAATAATCATGTCTTGATCATTTCCTTGAAGGTGCTCATGACTTTTAAATGTGGTCAGTCTGGTTTTATTTTACAATATGGTATCTAATGCTGAATTTATCTTTGTATAGACTTTCAGAATTTTCACATGCAGGTTTTGAAAATAGAGAGGAAATTGTTCCTACAATTTATGGATGTATTGAGAACTTATCATAAATTGGGTGTGTAATATTAGTTGTGAAATTCCATTCAGTTCGTGTTCGCCATTATGCATTCTCTGATTACCTGAGCAGGATTTATGTTGTTTCCTCAGCCAAGGTAGCCCAAGTATTTTCAGGGAAGCAAGAAATTCTCAAGATGGATAGAATTTATTTTTTTTTCATCATTTTTTCTTTGTACCCTAAATCAAAAGGTATAGAAACACATGCTTTTGATTAGCTAATAAGCAAGAAACACAAAGCTCCAGGCTTCATCTTCTGATATGCTAATTCTTGAAATAAAAAAGAGCAATGAAGCTCTCTGTAAATGGAAAACGCTGAACGTCTGACAACAATACACTTGCCAGAGCGATGAGAACCATTTCTTATCTCAGCAAATCCTTCCAGCCTTGACTGTCATATTAGCCAGTTTTATTCTTCATTGCTTGTCTTTGATCATCTGCTGCATATTCCCATGGGAGAAAGTTATGCCCATTTGCCTGTGAGCTGCTTGCAATGTTTAATGAGTATCTGCACGTTCTATCAAGGTTTTAAAAGCACTTCTGCTCGGATAAATTGAGCAATCCTTTCATTAGCTTCATATATGCAGACTTGCTGTTCCTCTCAAAGACAATAGTGCATTAGAGTATTTATTTTGTGGGTGGACTTGTGCATTGCTATTTTCTTAAAGGATATTTTTCCCAATGTTTTCATTTCAGCTGGATCAGAAGACCTAGTTTATACCAGTTTGTGCGTTACAGTGTAATGCTATCTCTGCTGAGTCTATTTCCAAAGAGACAGCAAAAGATTACATTTGTAAACACCAGTGTGTAATGTGTTAAAATAAAAGATATCTTATTGATTGTGACATCTGACAAGTTACAGATCTACTGTTTCCCAGAAGGGACTAGCAGTCAGTATTTTTTGGCACCGTCTGCCTTAAAGTGGTATATTTTTTGATCAATCCGTAGAAGCACGTGCCATTTTGTATAGTATTTAGGTGCAAAATTGACCTAAACATCTGGTGTGTAGGCATGTGCCTGAATTTTGTGTCCATTGTGTTTTTTGTGGGTATTCATTTCTGTCCCTATTTTTAGGCAGTCTGCATTTTGTTTTAAGTTTCTTGGTACCTGTAAATTGTTCCAAATGTAATTAAAGTTGTATATTTGTGACAGCAGTATTGATTCTTCAACAATTGTTTTGTTATCGTGGCAGATTATAACTTTGAGGAGGAAGTGTACCCAGCAGCAAATGGATCCTTAGCTCTGATATCTTCAAGATAATTAGGAAGAAAAGGGACCAACGTGCCCACTGCTGTCTGGGGGAGAAATGTTTTTCAGGGCTGTAAAAGGGAGTTGTGTGATTGAGCACTACAGGCCCTGTCAGCAAGTTGGTTCCTGGGAGGAGCGAGAACAGGTTTTGTGCCTGAATTCAAATATTGAAGTACATTTGTGGTACAAGCACTATTTAGAAGTCAGGATGACCAGAAAAGGGAACATTTTAAACAAAGATTAATTATTTCTATTTCTCTCCTTTGTCAGGGAAATTTGATTTCATGCATAGATTAAAAATTACATTTTGTTATTATATAATGACATGACAACAAATAATATTTAAAAGATAAATTTCGTTCCTCTTTAGAAGACATTTGGAACAGGTATGTGGACCATTTAAATCTTTTATATGAAATTAAAACAGTGAAGAGTCTTTGAACCATGTAGAGACATCTACCACTCTTTGCAGTTTTGGCACACTGTGGGGAGTAGAGGCCACCTCTTTGCGATGCCAACCTCCAGTGTGTTGGAACCTTATTTCTGTGTCACTTCTGTGTGTGCAGAGCACAAATACCTCTTGTTTGAAAGATTAAGCTAATAGCTGTAGTGAGGAGTAAAGGGTAAGAATGTTGCTTTTGGGTAAGCTGGAGTTGTTATTTCCCCTCTGCACATCATGCAGCCTGTGAAGCATCAAACGATACTGCTTCTGTCTTCATAATTGTGGAGGGCAAATGGGAAGCTGTACAGCAACTTTAATTGCTAGAGCGCATGGGCCAAAACTTGCTCAAGATCTTTTTTGTTGCTCTAGTGGAGTTGGCAGCTTGTCTTACGTGTCCGCCAGAGAAGGATGTTCTCTAGATATGGTGGATGTGTTTTCATAGCTCGTTGTGTGCCTGGATAACTGAGCAAAGCTCCAGAAACCATTAAGGCATAAAATGTGTGTGGCTGCCAATTTCCCAGCACAGGTGGACTGACAGCCTGACCCCTCTTCAGTCTTGCAGTAAGGAAGAGGGGGATGAAGTACAGTTCTAGGAAGTCAGTCACTCTATTTTCTGGGTTCTGGAAGTAGAGTTTGGAAGGCTGCCATGCACACAGGCTGTCCAGAGAGGTGGAGGAGTCACCGTCTCTGGAGACATTGAAAACCCACCTGGACATGTTCCTGTGCAACCTGCTCTAGGTGGACCTGCTTTGTCAGGGGGGTTGAACTAGATGTTCTCCAGCAGTCCCTTCCAACCCCATATCATTCTGTGATTCTGTGACTCCGTGAACAGTGTTAAGTCAAGGCCTGATATCGACCCTGCTGGCTTCAGGAAAACAAGAAGCCAATTATTTAACTTGAGTAATGGAGTTGAGCTTTGAGTTGAAAACGTCTTTGCTCAGAGTTGGAGTTACACATTTGCAGGAAGTATCTTGAGAAAGGGAGGAAAAATTGGACAGCAAGACTGGAATGAGGGGCACGGCTGGTACCAGCAGATGTGAGAGACTAAGTGATGAGAACAAAAGAACAATAGGAAATTCTGAATATGCAGACAAGCAGGGATTTGAAGGGAGGAAGGAACAATGAAAAGAAAGGATGTGGCAAATCAATGGGAGGAGACCTGTAGAAAGAAGGAAAAAGTGATAAATAATGGAATAATTTGGCATACAATAAAGATAAAGAATGGGAGAAGAATACAGAGTGATTAGTCCTAAGGAATGTTATGAGATTGTCTTCAGTGACAAAATTATGCATTATTTTCCTCACATAGACAAAGTATTAGAAGAAAGCTGTTTTGTCAGAATAAATGGACATTTTCATCAACTGCACAAAATTGAAAATCAATAAGCAGAAATATGATATAGTCAATTGAAATAGTATTCATTAGGATCCTTGCAGCAGGTAGTAGCACACAGCATGGGAGAGGAAAGTGTATTACAAAGTCATACTGCAAAAACCTCTTAACAGGTGATGTGTAGTTTTCGTACTTGGAACTCCACAGGCTGGTGCTCCGTATCCATTAAGAACAGACTCAAATGCATCAGTTGCCTACTATTGGTTCAGGGTGGGGAAATGCTTTTCAAGAACCTGTACTGTCATACCTTGAGAATTGAGCAGAAGAGGGCTGTCCAACCTGTGCATTCCAGGTATGACATAAGCTCACATGGCCAGCAACAAGGAATTCAAAAATATTTAGGAGGAAATAATATGCAATTATTATCCAGGAGGATAAAGTAGATTAGCTTCAGGTAGGAATAGTCCGTTGAAGAGGTTGTGTTCCTTAATATTAAGAAAGTAAAGCAGACACAGCTTGTATGTCTCTGGGCATTAAGTTAGAAGCCACCTGGCAGTTTATTTACAATTTAATTTCATTGTAGTGCATTTATTTCATATATCTTTAAATACAGAATAGAGAAAACAACCAAACCCAGTAGAAAATTATTTCCTTAGTACATTGTAGAATGTCACCAATTTTAATTATTTGTGAATTTACTGTGAACAGCAGATGCAGTGATATCCTACTATAAGACAGGCCCACCAAGTAGGTCACCCTCTTTCCCAACAAGCACATAGCTAGAAGAACCCAGTGTTCCCACAGCTAAGTATTCACTTCCTACTATCTGCTTTAGCCCGCAACCACACATTGGCAAAGATTCCACACTGGTTGGTTCATGATAGTTGGCTTGTTACTACTCCAACCCTAAGTGACAGGACCACCTTCTTCTTCTCCAGTGTCATTTATTGGTTTTGTAACTCAACTGCAGATTGCAAATCTGCTTGGTAAGCAAAGGAGAGCATGTGCACAGACTAAGATGTAGGCAAAATTCATTGATACTCTGACAAAGACTGCAGTGTTTAACCACGGGGATTTTTGACAGCCAGAACTTCATCAGGCTGTGATTCAAGGGATCTCCAGTGCTGTGAGCCTACAGATGTATTTCTGCATCATATAATTGATTTCAGTGCTGGTCCCCTTGTTCTTCTGTCACATCTTACTCACTTGTGGAGGCTTGTGAATTTACCATCACCTACCCAGTTGCCTGTTGGAACTTGAGCAAAGCATATTAAGTATAGGTGCTGTTGGCAACAGAAAAATTAATTGAGCAAAACTCTTCATCTCAAACTAAAAGCTTTATTACTGTACATGATATAGAAAGGAACAAGAGTTAGTTCAGTAATTGGAGGACAAGGCTCCTAATTCAGTAAATCCAGTTGTCAAATCCTCAATGATAAATTTAAAATCCTAGTTTTAGTGCATATTCATTGACTGTCCTTCAATTTCGTGATACAAGCCCCTTTCTCATGAAAAAGATCATTTACTAACTGTATTCTAAGTTATATGGAAACTGGTTGTATGTTACAGCTGGAAATGTTTTTCCTTTCAAACCGTTCAGTTGCTGCGTATGACAGCTCCTCCAGTTTTATACCACAGTAGATCAGATGCACCGAATCACTTCCAAGATAAAAGTAGTTTGAACGTGTTCGTCATCTTTAAAAAGGCACATTCCAGATGTTCGTTAACTCCTTGACTACCATCAAAAGGGTAATGTAAATACTGAGGTAGCACAGCTTTTTTTAAATGAAATAATGGTGGTCTTCAGTCATTAGCACAATAAGGGTTAACAAAATATGTTTTTTTCCACATGTGCTCTAAGTTCCATCTACTAACTTGGCATATCTTAAGCTTTATAAAATAGTGACAACATGCTGCTCAACTAGTTTTATTTATAACGGTCTCATCCTAATATTGCTCTTTAGTTGTAATTAGTAAAAATAGAAAATCATGTGCTGCTAGTCACTTTCAAATTGATTTAAAGAAAGCTGAATAAATTTCAAAAATCTATAAACAGACCTCTAATAAGACACCCTTAGCACAGACTTCTACTGATGACATTTCTGGCTGTTACCTCAACAATTCCATAACTAATTATTTAAAAAAAAAAAAAAAAAATTCTCTTTGATTTTTAAATAAATGCTATGGCATAAATAAAACCTGAAGTTAGTGGGTTTGGTTACAAAGATTTCCTGCCTTGATATTCCCTCCCTGCTAAAGATGAATATCCACCTCAGATCCTAGATTCCCACTAGCAAGGGAGGAACGGTTGATTTCAGTTGCCCTTAATTGGGTTCGTCTGTGTGGGATGGTTGTGTTGGTAATTCAAGGTGGGATTTAGTGGAACATTAGCTGCTCTGCTTTAACTCTCATGTGAGCACACTTGATACGCACCAAGAGTGCAATTGGGCAACGTGACCTGATGGATTTTCTAAGTTAATTTGGGGAATTTCAGTTTGCCTCCATCAGCCTGACAGTGCAGAGGGGACCAGTTCTTGGAGATCTTGGATGTCTACTGCTTTTTGGGCTGACCCTGTGGTACCACTGTAATGCCAGGTGTATACGATGGGATCCAGATGAAGGACGATATGCAAGGAAGATACAAGAGCAGTAACAGTTGGAGAGATTTCATGGGATTAGGCTTCAATTTGTTCATTTGTATGGAGTGATTCCCAGGACTCTCAGAGGAGTGCCTTCAGGCAGGCAGCTGGCAAGGGACTCTGCTGCAAGCACGGACGTTGCATCGGTGCTTTCCTAATGACTTCTCAGTAAAAGCTGTAACTTTCACAAAACTTTGCCTCCATGGGAGCATCTTTGCAGAAACTAAACGCCAGGGAAAAGGTATCTAAAAATGGAATGGTTGGACAAAAACGTTCCTCTTTTGGGGAGGAAAGAAGGAAAGGAAGCTTAATACTGTTGCAGATATGCAAGATTGTGAATTAACTATGCTGTATAAACATAATGAAACCACTCTGAACAGATGATATAACAACTTCACATTGTATAGCTAGCTAATGGTGAAATCTCAGTAAGATGAGTAAAATTAAACTGGAGAGAGGACAGAACTCTACAGATCAGAATTTAGGTACTCATCCCTTCATAACATCCCACTGTCCCCATGGACGTCTTTCTATCATGCCTTGGGTGGGTGAACCATGTGTTAGTATTCATAATGTCAGTATAGCCAGCACCCAATACATTGATACTTCTTTTTTAACAATTGCCCTTTTCCCATGAAAATATGGAAAGAAACCCTGGGAAGGGTTTTGAGGATCTCAGACAAACATCCCAATATTAAGGAAATGGTCAAAGTCCTTATCTCATTATACTGCCGGAATGACTATTCTAACAGCTAATAAAGGCAGTTGTAATTTCTTCCTCGTGGAAGCCTATCTTGATTTCTTCCTTTTTGCTTCTAAATGACAAAATAAGCTGAGAACAGCAAAAGATTTAATTGGGTCACTAATTAGATGTCAGGCATGGGCTGCCTGTTAAAATCGAAGGTTAACTGGCAGTAAGAGCATTTGAGACTGAGTGGATCCAATAATGTCTAGAGATATGCAAAATAATATGATCAATTTTTATGGAATATGTTGCTCTCCACCCATAAAATGTATTTATAAACTCCTTATCACTGTTTTTTAATTCATGGTACTGCCAAACACTGTGAATCACATGGTTTCTTTCTCAGTAAGTGTGCCTTTTAAAATCAGCATATTAAAAGATGCAGTAATTACTATGCTGAGATTGCAGCTCTCTCAGGAGATTATTTTTGTTCAGATTCTGCAAAAGAGATAAGTTTTGTGTTTTAAAAAGAGACTTTAAAGTATAATACTGAATTAAAGCCCCAAACTTTTTGTATTGGAGTCAGAAGTGAGCTTATTTGTACAGTGGTACTTAGGAATTTGTGGTTCATGTGATTGAAGAACCTGACACTCTTTAATATATTACAGAGCTCTGTTTTGGCATTGACTAATATCCCCATTTTATAGATGGGAATAGAGTACAAAAAGATCAAGGTATGTTGACACTCCCAGTGGGAGTTCAGTGTAGATAAAAGCTTTAGAGGAGCTATTTAGCCCTGGAAGTGAATGGAGGCTGTGCTTAGATTCCCTTACCCTGGCTTTTGTCAAGGTAAATGAACCTTCATGCCAATGTAGCTAGGACTGCTGGCTCATGCACGTTTCTGGAAGAAATTTGAAAATCTCACATTCTCTTGTATGGAAGAAATATGGATCTTTTTCTTTCAAGAATGAAACTTTTCAGAATGCATAACTTGTGATCATCCTGATAGAAGTACTGGGAATTATAGACCACGAGTTTAATATATATTTATAGACATATCTCTTTATGTATACATACTCATATGTGTGTGTATCTAAAACTGAGTTTCTTAAAAAGGAAAAGACATTGAGAGTGAATGGCAGGTGAATTGTCAATTTTTTTAAATAACGACTTTAAGAAGCCTTGAGCCACAGGGTGCTGGAGAAGACTTTATAAACCTCCACCTAATAAAAGTGTATTGCAGGAATAATACTGCAATTTCACTTCACTAAATAATTTTTTTTTTAAACAGAAAAAAAACACCTGACTCTTAGGTTGTGCTGTATGCTTCATTACCGTCATGATGATGGGCAACAAATCCCTGAAGTTCTTGTATTGGCTGGGTAGTGTATTAGTATTAATTGGGTGAGACAGATCAAGTAATGCCAGATAACATTCAAAGACGGCATTCTTGTAGCCTCGAGGTAAGTTTATTGTAGGCTGAAAGCTTTTTGCCTTCCTTATGCCAGACTTGTGGCTAGTTCGTCAGTTCATCTATTGTTGATATAAAATGGAGATCAGATGGTCTGTTTTGCAGAGGCGGGTGACCTGCTTTGATCAGGATCCCCAGAGTTTACAGTCAAGCTTGTGTTTCCACTTAAAGAGAAAGTCAGCTGTCCTGAGGAGTTTCCCACTTGTTTATCACACAGATAGCTTCTGGGGCTGCTAGACTACCCTTCCCCTTGCCTGTCAAAAACTCAAGTTGGTGATTGAGAATAAAGCCTTAATGTTTTATACCAAACCAACCTTTTCCAGCCTTTCAAAAACTACTTTCGAGCAACAAAGAGAAAATCGTGTGTTTCTATTTGCAAAGTTGAGAGTCATCTTTTTCAGTCAAGAGACAAAGTTGTTCCTCTGCTGCTTCTGAGCTGTGAAATCAGCAAAGGGAAAAGCTCCTCAAACTCTTGCAAAGCAAGCGCCAGATTTATGAAGGCACATTCTCTATTTTTGCATACTCAGAACTAGATGTGTTCTAGTAGTAAAGTGTTACCTCACTAAAACTGAACTACTAGGATTGCTACCACAAAGTAAACTAAACTTTTAAGTGCTTTCTTGGGTCAGGGACTACTCCTTCATCGTGTTCAAAATTAGATCCCAAAACCAAGTAACTGCCAAGAAGTTATTCCAATGCGTGCTACAAATGTGCCAATTTCCCAAATCTTTTCCCTGCAAAATCAGAGAGGAAGGAGAGGGGTGGCTCTTTATACGAGAAAATTAGTTATAGCACATATATTAAATGTACAGTCATTGCATTGAACTGGTCAGGTGTATGAAATCAGCCGCCCCTGTGCCAAAACTGGTCATTCTCAAACCCTCTCCAGAAGAAGTAATTTTGCCCCACTTCTTTTTTTTTGTCTTTGTCTCAAAAAAATGGGAAATGGAGCAAGCCCTAATTGGGGTGATAAAAACATTTTCTCAAATGTTGAATTCTGATTTTAAAGGCTGGCAAAA
>VZTM01006552.1:0-24032 GCA_013400555.1 Jacana jacana | reverse complement strand
GAAAGTTATTGAACTACACAAAAGCAGTGATTTTTCAAAATTAAATATATGTGACCTATAATTATTCTTCCTCAGCCTCAGTAGCACATGGGCAATCACTTATGCACATGGAGATATTCTCATGCACCTCAACAAGCACAGCCAAAGGCCCACTGTTAATCTTAGATATTAGCAGAAAGTGAACTATAAACTGACAATAAATGGCTTCTCAGGGTATTCACTTCTGTTCAGGAAGTGTTGGTTACCTGATTTACAATTTCTTTTAATACCTGCCATGTGCACACTGCTGCATCTGCATGCTATAGCATTGAAACCCTTCCACTCAGGTGCACTTAATTAGCTATTCCTGTGAGAAATCAGTCATCAGTTTAAGACAACAGCAACAAATACAGCTCCCAAGGGTAAGAAAAGTTATCACACAAAGCACCAGTTTTCAAAGTCTGGTTTTTCAACAGTAAAAGCAGGATGAAGTAGGGAAAAATGCACAACCCAGAGGCCAAGCTTTCACTACAGAAAGACAACATACTATTCCTGTGCACTCCCTATTGGTCTTCTTCAGCAGTGTAGCCTTCCTCGCCATACCCTCTTCTCTGTCTATTAGTATTTCCAGTACCTTTCCCCACTGTTCCTTATTTCCGAGTGTAAGAACTTCCCTTGTGCAGTACTTACCTAGGATACTCTGTTCCCCAAAAGAAAGGCTTTTGCAGTTCTCCTGCTGGGAATCCTGCAAAAGCAAAGACAGTGAGGTCTTTAGTTCAATACAGATGAATAACAATCACAAGGCCCAAGGATTTGAATTTTATGACCTTTTTGTTTAATTTCAAAAAGTTGTACTAGAGAAGCTCTCCCTCAGGTGATAGTTTCAGAATGCTGTTCAGAGGATCTTTGAGAAGAAGCAAAGATCCTCACCACTTCAATACTACAGTGGCAACAAGATGCTATGCTGCAAGAACTTTATTTTCTTCTGTGGCTACATGCATGTCTGCGTGTAAGTGCATGTGTTCCTGTGAATAAACACCTAGTGTTTCCTGGGAAAAAGAAGAAAACTGTTGGATTGTACTCAGATGTTGACAGGTCAACAGAGAATATGTAGGCAAAATGCAACAAGAAGTAGGAAATCGTTAGCATAGTGAGGATTCAGTGCAGCAAGAGACACGTGGAAGTGATAAAATAGAAGCCTAATTCTATGTAGTCTATGAAAATCAAAGGTAAATGAACATATGCACTTTGGTAAAGGAGAGCTGTAGACTATTAAGGCTGTAGAGTCAGTCTAGCTATGGGAATCACCTGTCTGCTTCTGGTAGACTAACTAGTTGCCAAAAACCTGTTAGTAGAGACATCACTCTAGTGAGAAATGATCTGTTAATGTTGCACACAGGAACGAAAATTGTTCTCAAATTCAAAGTAATAGGTCTATTTCTAACTCCTGGACAACATTTCAGTGCCATGATTCTGGAGACAGTGAAGCTGAACGTGGTAACAGTTTATCAGCTCAAATAACTGTTAAATAAACCAGACACCTATGGTCAAAGTTTTCAAATGCTGGTCAAAAGTGTGGGCTCAAATATAGAATTTGATGTCTCGTGTCAGGAATTTCCATCTATAAAGCGTGGGCATACGCCTGCTTTGAAGGTTACCTCGCATAGACATCACCTTGTCAATGAGAAAACAGTTTCCTCAGGTGATCCACTTGCTTTCCCAGGAACATTTGCTTCATCTTATGGGTCTCTTTGCACATCACTCAGCCACTCAGATCAAAACAAAAGCCATGTTTACTTGATTCTGACCTTGTTCTGATTTTTTGTTGATAAATAAGACATGGATTTATTTACATCTGAGATAAACAGTCAGGCAAGATTTTTGTCCTGTACAAAGCCTTTGAAGACAAAATACTGAGTATAAATCATGTCAAATGATGTGGCAAATAGCAGGTCCTCTTGGCCTGCCCATACACTTTTTTTCTGCAGCTCCTCCCTGGCTGCCTTGACCACCTATTTGCAATTAACTTTCAAAAACTGTGTTTTTCAAACATTATCTGACTTTTTTTTTTTTTTCTCTTACTTCTCTAGATGCTGTTTTGTTGTTTCAAGCATGTTATCGTTTACTTTTCTAGTGCTACAAAACACAATTGTTCCAATGTCAAGGAGTTTTCCTGATGTCTCTTTGCCTCCCAGCACAAACAGAATTATATTTACTATATATGTTTTTAAACATCTCCCAACAATGGCACACTCACACAACCTGATGAGGATTGATTTTTAGTATGCCGTTAAGAGCTGGAAATCTAGTCTGAGATACTTTGCTTGTTTCCTTCTGTTGAACCTCATGGTTTTTGGACATGCCATTTTATGAAGGATTCATTAGGCTCCATGAGCTCTGAATGATCCTCTTTTCCTAACAGCAGACAAGAAAAACTGTGGCCAAAATGAACAAATGAGCTCATACTGAAGTCGATATGAACCAAGGTAGCATAGTCACCCCACTAATCATGTTTAAGGATCATACAATTCTCTGTGCCTGTCACCACATCAGGAAGCTATCAAGATCTTGTAAGCAGCTGCAATTATTTTGTCCAGGGATAGATTTGTATAGTGAATTCGCACTCGTCTGTATGCCAGGTAGAGGTAATATACATTATTTACAGTAAACTAGTTGCAAGTCTTCACTCAGGCTTACAAATCTAAGAAATACAATCTAAAGGTGTCTTCACAGGACATTGCTGAAACATAAGATGTGAGTTAAGCCATGAGAGAAAGTTTTTGCTGAACAAGTCATATGTGTGAACTGGAATAAACTCCAATACTGAATCCATACAATGGGTTTATAATTACTTTACTCAAAGTCAGGATCCATTTTAGGTAAGACGTGCCTGAGCATAGAACTTGTTGAAGGAGTGGTTTCAGCTTCTGGGCAGCTGTGTGAAACACCTTTGTAGTGTGGTTGTGCTAAAGGAAGCCTCGGAAGTTCCAAAGCAAAGTCAGAAGCCACTAGAATGCAATATACATTTAAGAAAAACTCAGAGAACTGGATTGTATTACCCAATTTTTAAGAAAAAAACCCCAACCTACTTTTGAAAGTGATTCTTGGGCAGCTAGTAAAGCAAAGATGTCCTGTTCTCCAGAGTTCAGTAGTGCTAAATGAGGGAGGGTACTTGTCCACTATTGGGACGCTACAAGGAACAGATTTGCAGTTGGCAACACAAGACATTTCACTGTGTGGCCTCAGGCAAGTGTCAACTAGATCGTCCTTGGAGAGAACAGGGCTAACAATCTCCTAGGCCTAGAATCTCCTTGAAATCATAACAGGAGATACATAACCTGACGGTTTCTTATTTTGTGCTGTTTTGAATCCCTCAATTTAGGCAATTCCCTTGTGAAGTCTGTTTCTTGCTTGCTTGGCATATTTTACGTAAAAGAATTAATAACAAAACTCAGGGAGCTCATAGTAGGCTGTAGAAGCAATACATACTAATGAGATTATTTATATGCCACAGTTCAAGTAAGCAAAGCACTGATCTGGAGGAGTAAGTCAGACAGACTTCAGAGAGTTTCACATCTTAAGCAGTATATACAGGCACTAAGAAGGTACTTTTAGCTAGCACTTCACCATAAATTTACCCTAAAAATAGCATGTAGTGCATCTTTTCATGCTTCCTCCCTCTAAACTGCCCCAGAAGAGGAATATAGGCTGAAAGTCTCTCTACATTTTATTGCTAGTGGAGGCTCAGAGCCTACACTCAAGGCCATTACTCACCAACAGTGCACAAAAGGAAAACTATGTTGTCTTATTACAGACCCTGCACAAACCTGTCTGCCCTTTGCAAGGACCTGGACTCACAGTATCTACCTTGCCTACCTTCTCACAACCTACCTATTTGTGGATCAATGACATAGGACTACAGCATCATTCTGAGATAGGCACTGCTGTCACATGCCACAGGAGCGCTGGAGGTCTGTGGGCAGCTAAGTTCAAGCTGACACAGAACATCACTGACAGCTTACATCCCTGCATCTTGCAGGTGGCAAGGTGGGAAAGCCAGGCTACATTATCCTCCAGACAGTCTTCCTGTCACTGACCACAACATTTTAGAGCCCAGTAGTTCTGATCACAGCCCTTTAATTCCAGCAGTTCAACCAGTTTTCAGTCCGTCTGACCATCCACTTGTCTGGCACATTCTTCAGCAGTTTGTATTTGAGACATTACGGCAGACAGTGCTGAAAGTCTTGCTAAAATCAAGATGAATCACATTCACTGCTCTCCCCTCATCTGCCAAGCTAGTCATCTCATCAACAGAAGGCTGATCAAGGAAATTGTTTCCAGGATTTACGCCATCATGTACACAGGGACCGATGTGAAGCTGACGAGCTTTGAGTTCCCTGGATCTTCTTTCTTGAAGACAGGAGTGACATTGGCCTTTGCTTTTTACATGTTATTTGTCACCAACTTCCCTGCCCCGATTCAGCTTTGGCCCACATTCTCCCTAGAATTCCTTCTGCTGCTCTTACACTTGCAGAAATATTTCTTGGTGCCCTCCAGATTCATCGCCAGGTAGGCTTTGGCTTTCCTAAACCCTGTGTCTGGACCCTTAAACAGTGACTCTTTGTTGAGCTTACTCCTCACTCACCCCTTACTCACACAGGATCATTTCAAGCAGTGGAGTATATCTGGCTTACTTCAAATATCTCACTCCAAATATATGCTGATATTGAAGTTCTGACAGCGCTCTACCTGCACAAGCCTACTTTTAACTTAATTGAAGGCTTCTAGATTCTTTTATCTATTATATCAATTTTCAGCCTCTCTCCCCAGCAAGGTGCTATAAAGCTTGTTAGAATGTATTTCAAATTTGAAACTTTTTTTTTTCCTCCACTTGTACAGGGGCTTTACTGCCATTAATGATTCCATTTACCAGCTAATACCTTTATGGTATTATTATGCACATTTTGCAGATGAACACACTGAGACTCAGTGTAATATTGTTAATTCCTTGAGGAGAAACAAGACACATTTCATCTGATAGTTCACTGAAATGATGCCAACTAGTTAAAATAAAACCATATAAGATGGCTCACCAAATCATGAAGAAATTTGGAGTTCAAATCTTAATATCACAGATCACGGAATTGTCAAAGTTGGAAGGGACCTCTAGAGATCATCTAGCCCAACTCCCCTGCTAAAGCAGGATTGCTTAGAGCACATTACTCAGGACTGCATCCAGGCAGGTCTTGAAGATCTCCAGAGAAGGATTCCACAACCTCCCTGGGCAGCCTGTTCCAGTGCTCCATCACCCTCACTGGAAAGAATTTTTTCCTCATATTTGAATGGAACTTCCTACATTCTAGCTTGTGCCCATCGCCCCTCTTCCTATTACTGGAAACCACTGAAAAAAGTACAGCTCCATTCTCCTTCAACCCACCCTTTAGATACTTATTACTAAGGTCTCCCCCCTCAGCTTTCTCTTCTCAAAGCTAAAGACTCCCAGCTCTCTCAGCCTTTCCTCCAATCCCTTAATCATCTTTGTTGCCCTGTGTTGAACTCTCTCCGGTAGTTCCCTGTTTCTCTTGAACTGGGGAGCCCAGAACTGGATGCAGTATTCCAGTTGTGGCCTCACCAGTGCAGAGTAGAGGGGGAGAATGACCTCCCTCGACCTACTGACCACACTCTTCCCTATGCAGCCCAGGATTCCAATGGCCCTCTTGTCAACAAAGGCACGTTGCTGGCTCATGGAAAATTTTCTATCTACCAGGACTCCCAGATCCTTCTCCTCAGAAGTGCTTTTTAGGAGATCCACCCGCAACCAATACTGGTGCTTGTAGTTATTCCTCCTCAGNACCCCACATTTGTCTTTGTTGAACCTCATTAGGTTCTTCTCTGCCCAGCTCTCCAGCCTGCCCAGGTCATGCTGGATGGTGGCACAGCCCTCTGGAGTGTCGGCCAGCCCTCCCAGTTTCATATCATTAGCAAACTTTCTGAAGATACCCTCTGTTCCCTCATCCAGGTCATTGATGAATATGTTGAACAGGACTGGGCCAAGTATAGACCCCCGGGGGACACCACTACTTACAGGCCTCCAACTTGACCCTCCTCCATTAGTTAAACCCCTTTGAGTTCTGTCACAAAGCCAGGACTCAATCCACCTCCCTGCCACCTCATCTAGCCCACATTTCCTTAATTTTCTAATGAGGATGTTATGATGGACAGTGTCAAAAGCCTTGCTGAAATCAAGGTAGATGACATCTGCTGCTCTCCCCTATCCAGCCATCCAGTTATAATGTCATAGAATGCTATCAGATTGATCAAGCATGATTTATCCTTGGTAAATCCATTCTGACCACTTCCAGTAAATTCCCATTCTTCAATGTGTTTGGAGATGACATCCAGAATGTATTGCTCCATTATTTCCCCAGGACAGAGGTGATACTAATTGGCCTGTAGTTCCCTGGGTCCTTCTTGCCCTTTTTGTAGGCTGGGGTGATATTTGCCTTCCTCCAGTTCTTAGGCACTTCTGTTCTCCAAGGCTTCTCAAAGATGATGGAGAGTGGTTTAGCAATAACATCTGCCAGTTCTCTCAGCACTCTCAGGTGCATCCCATCAGGCCTTGAAGGACTTACGGATGTCTAGTTCGGCAAAGTGGTCTCTAACCCAGTCTTCCCCAACAGAGGGAAAATCTTCCTCTCTCCAGACCTTCCTCCTTGTCTCCAGGGTCTGGGATTCATGAGGGCAGCTTAGGCAGTGAAGACTGAAGCAAAGAAGGTACTTTCTCTGTGTCTTCCACCACTAAGGCACCCACCTCATTCCTCAGTGGGCCTACATTTTACCTACCCTTCCTTTTTTATTGATGTACTGAAAAAAACTCTTCTTGTTATCTTTAAATGTGGTGGACAAGTTAATTTCTGCTTGGGCTTTTGCCTTTCTTTTTTTCCCCCTGCATATCTTCACTATATCTTGATATTGCTCATAAGTTACCAACCCCTTTTCCAGAGATCATAGACTTTCCTTTTCTTCCTGAGGTCCAGCCAAAGCCCTTTATTTAGCCAGACATGAGGAAACATATAGGATGCTATAAAGCACTCCAGACAGCACCCGTATGTAGGAGATAAGGATTAAGCTCTTTGTCATAACATGGACATGAATCCTATACTTAATTTCAAATTTTATCTTGTGGACAAGGAAGATAGAAAACATAAATTGGGTAAGGATAGAAAATACAAATTATGTAAGCACAGTAACTTTTATACTATGCATGAATACAAAGCTTAACTTTCCAAGGAGCAGTGAATAAATTCATTAACAGATAAAGAGAAGTGATGATCCTAAAGCAGAGGACTCAGTAGCCTCTGATTCAATTCTTGGCTCAGTTTCTGCTTCCCCTGACAAGAGACACTGTGCTGCTGAAAAAGAAGGAACCCAGTGTTTCCCAACATCAGTGGAGCAATGTAAGGAGAAACGTGAGATGGTTTAGTGAGACGCCAAGGAATGTTGTGTACTAAGGGACTAGGAAACCTGGGAAAACACCTGTTTTTACAAGAAACTTTAATCTTCATTTTCTAAAGGAAAAATCTCACTAGACTCTCCAGAAAAATAATAAAATAAAAATAATAATTAAAAAAAATCCCCTATTTTACACATTTATAGATAAGAATTTTAGGAAGAAGAAATAAAGAATTGGATGTAAGGATCATGCATCATCTCACCTGTGACCAAAATTAAATAAAAGAGAACACTGGTCATCGGTAAATAGGGAAAATGAAAAATGAGGGCTCACTTAAGAACACTTAAAGCTTACCTAATAACAGGGCTCAGAAAGTGTTCAGACCAAATCTGTTACGTTCATTTACCTCCTGGAAACTAATGGTGCACTTGAAACTACTTCATCAATAACCTTCCAATTAGCCTAGTTCTTAAGGGAAGAGAAAGGGCCTCTACACACAGTCCCCTCATTCCTCCCCAGCCACAGCACCGCGTGCTATTTGCCAGCACTTCCCTGGCTCCTGGCAAGATAAGAGTTCTCCCTTACAACTCACAGCATCAACAAGCTGCCAGCATCAATATCTGCATGCCGCTTTCTGTAAAGATGATACTTATTGCTTAATACGAGCTCTCATCTGTGGTTTTCTCTATGGATGCTAATTCGAATGTAATTTTAAAATTCTGTTTTAAATTATAACTTCTTCCTGCAACATGTAATGAAACCACTCTCTAAAGAGGCCTCTTGACTTTCACTAGAGAGCTGCAGTACAAGCACAAATGACTTAGAAGGAGCGTGGTTATAAACTTAGAGATGTAATAGCAACTAGTTAATCATCCAATACATCTATTCAACTTGCCTCATGAGTGTGTTGCTTATATTTGCCCCAGCTCACTGTAAATCTCCCTTTCATTACTGTTCATAACCCACAAACATTACTTTTTTAATATATTCTGGAGCCATACATATTTACACTTGGAAAGAAAATCAAATGCACCAAATATCTAATGAGCAGTTCCCTTCTATCCTTAACATATTCAAGGGCCAATATTTTAGTGCTGTAATGAAATAAAACCTTTCCCTCAACAGAAGCATGCTGGCATACTTTGATCATCACTTTTATCTATTTTCAGCACATATTTATTGACTATCCTAGAGCTCATTAAAATAAACAGAGCCTTTCAGAAAGTGTTTTTGTGTTCCAATGATGATAATTAAAAAAATAGTATTAATGCTGTTTATATTATATGAAGTGTACTTAGATACCTTTCCAGAATCTACAGTCAATGACATGTACCCATTGTCCTTGTTAAGTACAGATAATTGAGGGGAAATTGACAAGCAAATGCAAAGAAAATTTAAAAAATTATCCAAAGTAGGACTGAAAAATTATTAGCAACCTTTATAAACATGCATAATTTTAATCTAAGACACTCTGAACTATGGAAAAAGAGGAAATAAATAAATGGAACTCACATAAAGAGAAAGCAGGAGTAAACTTGTATATTATGATAAATTATATGTACCATATTTTTTAACCTTGCTCTTTGCAGCACATCTTACCTTGATACATCTACTTATTCCTTCTTTGGAGATAGCAACAGACTTATTGGCCATTCAAGTTGTCAATAACGAAAAACAAGCAATAGCAAACATAAGGATGTTTGCACTAAAATGCAGCAAAATTTGTTACAAGCTAAGGCATATACAAGTTTTGCTGTATTGATTTAGAAAATCTAATAACTTTCTATTTTGGGACATCTAGCTTCTATTCTCTATTAATTTTAACTTTTAGTGAAGAAAGACCTTTTCTTTCAAGTAGAATAGTCAAATATTCAAGTTAAAAACATTAACAGCTTCCCCATGTATGAAGAATGCATGAACTTGTGTGGAGATTGCAGTGATTTCTTGTTTAATACTTATGTCAGTGATATAGATTACAGAAATAGAAGAATTTGTAACTATTCCATCACTAGGCTGTCAGAGACCATCCTGTGCTCTGAGCACAGAAAGTAAAAGCATATTCCTAAAGCTCAGGAGTGATTGGAACCTCCACATTCTCCTCTATTTCTGCGGGTATTTGATGAATCCATCATTCAAGGATCTCATATTTTCTTTCCTCTACACTTTTTCATGAAACCTTGAGTGAATAATCAAGTCTGGAGTAGCCGTGGTTGTGTTAATAACATCACAAAGTACATTTCCATTGCCAAACTGAACGGACTTAATTTTTAAAATCAACTTTGAAAACAAGTATTTTCCAGTTAATGTAGAAGCTGCTTTCCAGAAACAATTTCTATTATGCATTTTAAAATTCTCATTACTCAAATTCTCCTTCTTAGTGAACTCATTTACCAAGGCCAAAAATAGATGGGCCTTGAACACACTAAAGTCTAGTTTGCTCACTGAAGCGCAGAGGCACTCAAGCAGATGAAGAGCCTATTTGCTTCATTCTCCTATTTCCAGCAGTGATCAGTAGTATATGTGCAGTGAAAGAGTGTCACAGGCACTTATCTGCGCTGTAATTCTTCTACAAGCCTATCTTTCTACCTTCCAGCAATCGGTAGCAGAGTGACCTGTCCTCCTGGACTGAGCTTATATCTGTTCTTTTGTTCAGAACAGAATGCGAGCTTTTTCAGATCATTTGCTAATACAATGACCAGCACAGATCCTCATGTTATGACACATCCTTCCAACTATTCTGAAAACTTTGTTCCTACCTCCTTTTCTTATCTCTAATCCATCATTAATTTAGGAAAGGACCTTCTTTCTTGTCCCATGACAACTTCCAGTTAATAGCATTGGGATAATTCCTTATCAAAAGTGTTCTATTGAAATAAATGTAGTATATCAAGCACACTTACTTGCTTTTGAAATTTAAAAAAACTCTAATAGAGTAAGAAAGCATGATTACATTTCAAAAAAAAAAAAGCAAAAACCAAGCCACATTGTCTCTTCCCCATTATGTCATATGCTTTTTCATTCATGTCGTGGTCATGACCAGTTTCTTTCATAGACGTGCTAGAATGACTTTCTATGCAGATCTCTCCGGATTCTCTTTTGAAACAAAAGGATGACATTTGCCACACCTATTCTTCCTGTGTAAGGCCATTATAAGTAATAATCTACGCATCAAAGGTGGTTGTTCGGCAATTTCTTGTCTAAGTCCCTTTGAAATACCTGAGAGAATATTATCTGGTTCCTATATTTGCCACAGTCCACTTTGTGAATATCTTCTAAAGTACCTTGTATTGACGCTAAATTTGAAACACCTCCTGGGACTTACCTCCCATAAGAAAAAGCTCCAGGATAAGCTTCCCAAACTTCCAGTGCAAAGAATTATGTTATTTTTATGCCTTAGAGACTCACCTCTTTCAGTATATTTGAAAAAAGGGTATATTATTACTTCTTATGCTCATAGAAAGTTGGTCCTCAAAGTCTCCGTGGGTTTGCTATATATTTGGTACATAAAGTTTCTGGGCTTGCTGTATATACCTTACATTTAACTTGCTAGACTTCATGCTTATTTCTTATTCTCAAATTATTCTCTTTGGTAGAACTTCTTTTCCATTTTTTCAACTGGACCTTTAAAAAGACCACATTTTTGTAGATATTACTAGCCCCTACACAGATTTCTATGGATTATCACTGAAAACATAGCTGCAAAGCAATAAGGTAATAACTGCTGGGTGCAAGATTTGCTCAGGAGATACATCACACAGTACGAGTGTGTCTGGGTTCACAGTCTCAGTCTCCCACACTGCAGTTCTTTCCCAGAAGCTTTAATGTGAATTCAGACGTGATGTGGCAGATATTTATCAGCAGCTTCAGGCCTGAGCATGTTCCTCCCACATCTCATGGGGACTCTTCTCCTGCAAATCAGACCAGCTAGCAGTGGAAGACCGTTTGTACAGAGCTTTTCTTTGAGTCTTCCCTCCTATTGTGCATCATTTTTAAGGCATGGCTGGGGTTGAAACTAGATGATCTGTGAGGTCCCTGCCAACCCAAACCATTCTATGATTTTATGATTACATTTGTACCTGTCTCTCTCAGGTAGGAGAGGGTTTTCTTCACCAAAATCCTTTTCCTCTTAACAACAGCCCTAAAAGGACTGCATTATCCAAACCTCAAGGTCAGATGCCAGCAGTACAAGAAGGTCAGCTGTTATGATAGAAAATACAATTGCTGCTACACCCCATGACTGATTGGTTACGTTTGACAGCTCTCTGCTTCATGACACTGTTAGACACAGCAAGTGTGAAATTTAGCTTCAGTGACTCCAGTCTTTGGTTACAGCTTTTTCTAATGTGCCATGGCAGAGAGGTGAGAGTGCTGAACTCTGCTGAAACTTGAAAGGGCCTAATATCGAAGAAAACATAACAGCAAAGGTTCTCATTTCGCGCTGACCGAGCTTCCCCTCTGTTCACACAACAAATCTGAAGCAGCAGTGGTGGCTGGTGCTTAGTTCAGCAGGAGAAGCATCTGTCATGCTTCACATGTACCTTGGAGCTGTGATCAGCTCAGGGAAGTCTGCCTCAAGTGCTCCCTCAGATGATCAACAAAAATGTGGCTGCTTACTGACAGCAGCCCTCTAAATAAGGTAGAGAGGTCTAAACCTAGAAGGAATTTTAATCAAAATCAAAAACTGCTTAATTGTCATACTCATTTTACAAATGAGCTTACTTAAACATAAAAGAATTTTAGTGAGTGGTTTGAAGGCAAAAATTGTTTACAGAAATCAGTAGGAGCAGATACCAGGAATGGCCAGTCCTCTGCTGTAACTTCTTCGGGGTGATATATTAATTTTGTGCCTTTCAAAAATACTTTTCTGTGCAACCAAAAGGTATTAGGTGAAAAAGGGGGAGTCACTTAGTAAGCGTTGGCAACACCTGTCCTCAGGGACTGAGACCATAGATAACAACCACCTTCCAGACCTTGATGGCACAGAATGAGAATGGCTGATGTAACTTGAAAAGCTAATAAAAGCAAGAGAAATGTCAGGGTAAAGATAACATTGTTATCCACAGAAATACCAGTATGCACTTTAAATTTTGTCTGTAAAATCCATTAAAGTAAGCAAGAACAAATGTCCAAACTGAAAATCTGTCATGGGATGGCCTGGGTTGGCCACTCAATGAACAACGGGTGCTCTCTTTAAGCTCTATCCTTTCTCCCCAGACAAAATCTCAGTTTGTTTACCTCATATGCTTCCAAACCAGGATTTGTGGTCTCTAAAAACAACCTCTAACTAAAATTAATGTAAGACAGGTTGTGCTGTACATACAAGACAATGTCATCAGACTATACAGGTAAGAATTTCAAGTTTACTACAGATACAACTTCTTGTCCTTTAAAGTATTGAAAAAATCTGCTGGATAGCACTTCTCAAGTTTTCTGGTCTGTATCACAGACTCCTTCTAGTCAGGATTATTGCTACATATCTATTAATACTAGAGGACAGAGTTGCCGTCACTTAAAGAGTTACTGTATATTTATGGAGGTATGTATACATATGTTTTTGCTGCAGAAAACATAAGATTGAAATATTAAGCTTTAATAAAAGTGATTTAAGCTAACATTTGCAATGGACAGAGTACACATACAAGCAGTCATCGCAACTCAGTTGACACAGGGTAATTCATTAAGCAACAGTAATTAAAATTTGTAGGAGCCCTTGCTTTTTCAGAAGTATTCTCTCACTTAAGATGTCTCACAGTTGAATTACCAGGTTTGACCTTTGATTTTTCAGTCACAAACACACAAACTGTACAGATATTATCTGAAGCTTGATACATACATTTCCCAAACAGGTATTTTATAAGGAGGCTCAGAAGTAATACTCACTGATCTGGTTGGTAGATGCACTATAAAAAGCATTTACAGTAGTTGGGCTTGTAAACCACCTGTAGTAAGAGCAAAAGAAATTGGCTGTCAGTACACTTACACATCTTTTTATGTGCAGAATGAGCAAAGCAAAAAAGTGAACTCAGGGGAAGGAAACAAAGCTGCGAAAGACCTAGGATATATACCTAGTTTGGGTATTTCTCCATTTCAAGTCATGCTGCCTGTGCTTTCTAGAACATTGAAATCTATTGGTAAATGACTTTACTTTAAGTGCATACAGTCTATGAATGTTCAACAGGAGCTATTGCTAGGCTTCCTATCCCTAATCTGTCTTATTTCTAAGTGACCATTGTGCTTGTGAGGTCTGCCATGCTGATGAACTGAAGTTCACATGACACAGGCTGCAACATTGATAACAGCTGTGAAAAACTCTCCTATGTGTCTTTCAACTGTGTGTGGAGAAACTTCCTCTTGAAATTAGAAGAGAGTATTTTGAAAGGAGTGAAGTGGCTTCAGATGCTTTGCTGACCAACTGCTTGAACAATTAAGATGATGCCAGCAACGTGGGCAGGTGCTTTCTGGGAACCTAAATCCACACTAAGCAGCTTCACATTCTGTTCCGTAACACAATGAACAAATGAATCAGTGTGCTTATAAACAAATGGACCTCTTGCAAGGCAAAACAAATTTCAAAAAGAATATTAGCATTTCTTCTCACAGTTAGATTTCTCATACACACTGGAGGTATGTATGGGATTTGAATAGCAAATAGGATTTACGATTCTCCTTAGACTAAGCTTATCCATATTGACAGTGGTTTCACCCATACCAGTGGAAAATCTCAACTGACTTCAGCAAGATCCAAATCCCTTCAGGTGAGACTCTGAGTTTAGTGAGTCCAAGATTTCACTTTATGATTTTATAAGGAAGTACAGAGATAGAAAAGTCATAAAGATGCTGAGAATTAGTGGTTAATTCATAATGAATTAGAAGCAACTCCATTAAATGTCCAAACAGGAACATCCTAATGTTTTTAGCAATGCATTATTCAGAAGTTTTGTAAACCAAAATGAATGCAATACAATTGTTTTGGAAAATTTCTTTCAAAGAGAAGAGATGGGAACTGCAAAACAAAGAGTAAGACGAAAGAAGATCTATTAGAACATGGAAAATCTGTGATGTCAGTGACATTCATGTACACGATCTCTGCTTTAAAATAGCATCATCAAATGAATGAGTTAGCTGCAGATCCTGACTGTTTTCCTGGCAACTGACATCCCCATGTAAAGTATCCAACAAAGGAAAACATGATAGACTAGCAGCATTCTGTCTTTTATCAACAAATTTATCTTTCTCTCATCTTCAAAGCTTAGCAGTTTATTTTACAATGCAGGAACTAGAAAAACTAACCAAGGAAAGCAAAATGTGATGTAATGTAAATATCTGCAAAAAGCAAAAATTTGGGAGGTTAATTAACTACCTTTCAATTTCATGTTTGTTTACAGCAGCAATCAGCTGAACAATTTTAAGGATACTAGCCAGCCACTTGTGCAGTGGAACCTGCTCTCCAGGCTTAGCAGTAGCTCTGGAGGACTCTGTCCCATTTTTGACAAGGAGCGAATCCATCTGAAAGGGACCCATCTGAAACACTCAACACATTAATTTTACTGTAAGTTTGAACAAAAACACATGGCATTGTGACTTTCACCTCACCCTGATGGCTTGTTCTACTTACAACTCCCAAAAAACAACTTTTAACATGAAAAAGGCTTCTGGAACAACAAATTCTTCCTTTTTGAAAATCTTTCTTAGAGCAAGTGTCTTATAAAGCATCTCATTTCCAGACACAGGATTAAGGTTCTGAGACAGACGACAGACTAACATGCTTTGCTCTTTTCCCCATCTCTTTGCTGCTGTAGGGGGCTCACCACAGCTAGTTCAAGACAGAGCCACCACAAGCAGTAGTTAAAGAGCTCTTCACTGACAAGTAACACAGCTTTAACAGTATACGTTTGCATGCATTTTTATTGGTGAGATACTAACCAGTGATGCATATATTTGTCACCACAGGAGCACCTCACTCTGTCCAAGAGCAACTGCAAATGCTCTTGGGTGCACAGCTATTGTGGGAGGACATCACAACACGACTGGCCATGCTTTCGTACCTTTGAAGTCAGACTCATAGCTCCTAGACTAGCTGGTAAGACTCACCATAACATCCCCATCCTGAGACTGCTTCTTTCTTCATGATCTACCTCCACAATTAGAGAGCCCATCCTGTTTCATGAGCTTCGTATGAGACAAAGACTGATAGCAGTCTTGATTTTCTCACTGCAAAACTGAACCGTGCTCTTTCCAAGTCACTCTTGCATAATGAGGCCTCAAGAATGACCCCATTTGATATTTTTTAAGCAGCTAGGAAGAGGAGACCTAGCATCTGTACCGAGGAGTCAGTAAGAACAAGAGTTCTCTAATGACAAGCAGAGTATACTGCTGAATTTCATATTTGACATCTAGACATTCAACAAAGAGCATATTTACACTCCAGCATTTTGTTGTACCATTCTGAGCCACTGTCAAAAAGATTTAGGAAGCATTTTCCACAAAAGAGCAGAAATAACCGAGACTGCTTCTATTCAGACTGGCAGAACAACTTCACCTCTCATCTGTCATCCTCTTTCAGTAAGCTCCTTGAAATGACTGAACCTTCAGTGACAGACCTTAACTAATAACACATCAAATTACTATATGAAGGTCTGTAATAAATAGCCATCGCTGTTAAATTTTAAGGTGAATCAAATTTAGAAATAGTGCTCTCATTCCTGTTTGAAGTCAGGTTGCCTGGGCTTTTGGTCTAGGGCCAGTTAGAATTTCAGTGCATTGGATATATTAGCAGAAGGGTAGGGAAAAAAAGACAGGCCTAACAAAATCTAAGCTCTTATTAATTGCAAACTAAGTTTTAAAGCTCTAGAATTGTTTATACTGTGTTCATTTACTATTACCATGTCAAAAAGGGACAGCTTTGAATGATGTCCTGTAACATTACCTATAAGCAGCAATCAAAACCTAATGCTGCAGACTTGACACTCATAAATTTGGGATTTCTCTTGTAGAAATAAAATCCAAAACCCACACTGAGAAAGCAAGTAGGGCAGATACTCTCTTAGGTTTGTACTTCTTTAAGCTACAATTTTCTCTGCGCTATCTTTTCTGAGTTAAGAATATAGTGTGATACTTTGCCAGTCATGAAAAGGGGTGACCAGGAACGTTTACAATACAGGGAAATCTTATTAATTTATTTAATTGCCTGTAAAGCACAAGCTGAATTTGCAATTTGTTCTCTCAACTGCTCAAGCTAGAAGAAATCACTCAGGTGGAGCAGAACTTGGTGTTCAATGTCCTAAGAAGATTTTGTGGTGTGTTTTTTTTTTAAATAGTGTAAATAAAGAAAATGAAGTCGTGAATGTTCAACATAATTAAGATGGTTAGAAGTGCACGGCTGTGCAAAGTTGCTAACTAAGCTGGAATCTGCAAAATCTTTTCCTAAGAAAAGACTATGAAGAAAAACCTCTAAAGGGAACATAATCTTCAAGGTAGATTTCAAAAGTGTATTTCCTCTTCTCACTGCTAGTCTGTTTTATACATTTTTCCACGCAGAAACAGATAATTAGACTCTCAGGCCAAGCTGCCATCTGTCTCTCTTAGGCCTGGGCAAGAAACTGTGATGGCAAAGGCTGGGCCCAGCCTCCTGTGCCACATCACTGCTTAAAAGGAGGTTCAAAGACCAGGAAAAGACTCCTGGAGGCTCCTTTCCAGACTTTCTTATCCAGGGCAGGTCCACCCACAGGATTTCAGAGCTCTCCAGCAGCATCTCTCCAACAGACAACAGCCTGCCCAGTGTCTTTCATGGCTGATTTTCCCTTTTTTGCAGAAGGAGCTTTTGCACTGTCCTTTATGGCATCCAACCCATCACCTCTCAGAGCTGCCTGCCCCTTTGGCAAATCAAAAGCCAGGGCTTAAAAACAATATTGTGTGATCAAGAAACTGGAATAGGTCCTGGAGGAGACCCAGGAATGTTCCCATAGTACACTTCCTCTGTGTCCTCTATAAGGGCTACTAGATGCCTATATCTCCAGCACTGAAAGTGAAATGTAAAGTGAAGAAAGATTTGGCCAGGTCAAAAATCTTAGATGAGATGTCCTAACTTCAAAGGAAAAAGATTAATAATAATGAAGTGGTATGCCCAAGAAGTCCCCTGATCCTCTGCTATTTGCAAGTATGATATCAGTGTTAAGAAGGATAGACTCAATCACTGTTGAAAAGGTGTGCATGTGTGTTTATATATACATCGACATACACACAGACATGTGCATGTATATTTGTATGTATGAATGTATATCACTCCATGGATGGATAAGCAAATACCACTAAAACCCCGATTCTCCTATGCCTCTCCTTTCCACATGGTAATCAGATCCCCATGCCCTGCCTTTCACCATTCTCTGCTCTAGCCACATCTCACCTGGGTTATTTTAATTGTCTTCACACCTTCCCCTTCCTCCCACACTCCCCCTTCCAGCTTCATCTTCTCCATTGAGCCCCATCTTCTCCATTCAGCCCTCTCAATCCAACCTGCGCCATTTCATGCTTCATATTCCTCAGCTCCTGCCACAAATCCCTTTTGTACATTTCTCTCCTGATACTTGAGCACTTTTTCTCTTGTTTGATAGAGCCAGCTGTGAAAATGACAGCCGTCTCCCCAGTCAGACATTAGGAACACAGTTGGCATTCAAAGTGCGTGTTGAAGAAAGAAAGATGTACCTCCCACAGCTGAGGTGCCCATGGGGGAGCCTGGCCCCCAGGACTGGCAGAGCAGGTGGCTCCAGCACCCTGAAGCCTTGTCACAGCTTCTTGTCACACTTGGGCTGGGTACATCCCCCCATCCATGCCCTGAGCAATGCCCCACCTGACTCCCTTCATGTCCCCTTTTTCCCATAAGGCAGACAACTGCTAAGAAAGGAGGGAGCAGAACAGAGGACAAACAATTTTTATATTATTCCTGCTTAGTGAACTTTTTCCCCTCTTTTTAGATTACAACACTGTTGGATTTCCAGAACAACTAATTTCCACATTTCTCCTTGCTTTATCAAACTCCTTTGTCTTGTGCCTCCCAGTTTCTCTGTCTGTCCCCTGATAATGTTTCATTGGTGCTGTGAGTGAACCATCATTTTTATTTTCCATTTAGTTGACTATGCTGGGGAAAGTGAGATAATATTGCTGAGAAATCTGGACTGTCTGCAAAATTAATATAGTGTTTTACCTTTTGGGGGCAATATTAATATTACTTTACTGGCTGGTAACTTATTTCCTTAAATACTTGTTTTCTTATTTATCTTTTTCAGTCCAAACCTTGGACCATCTTATAATATCTATCTCTAAACACAAATGCTATGCTAAAAGCTACTGAACTAGGGAAAAGAATGAAGCAAACAGAAACAAAACCCCAAGGGTAATTCTTTATTAATACAGTGCCAAGCTTCAGTATAGCGCAAAGATCTGTGTAGTTCTATGAAAAATAAACACTTAAAAAACCCAAGAACAGAAAAATAAAAGAAAGAAGGAAAAAAGATAAGTGAAAGCAGTAGAGTCTGATAGTCAGAATGTGGAAAATGCTGATATTTTTAAGGCAGTGGGTTGGTGTTATTGGTTTATTAAAATAATTTTTTAACAAATATTACCAGAGGTGGCAATGACTCCCTGTGCCTTGGCACTCCTCAGCAGACACAGCAAAAGTGGGAAGTGTAAGCAACACCACTTTCAGAGTGGTGACATATTTTCTGTTGCCGAGCAGGTGTAAAGACAGGATAATCTTCCAGAAGGAATAATTAAAACTGAGGGCTCGGGTGGGGTTTACCCTCAGCCCTCACAGAAGGCAAAGCATATTGCTGTCCTGACAGAGAATAGAGACCAAAAATCAAACTGGGATCCCCCAAGCCAGTATGTGCTTTGTGGGATGACAAGAAGAGCAATACAATTGTGATGAAGGGGCTGCTGTTAAGCAGTCCTAGAAAGAAGATGGTAAGGACAAGCATGACAAAGTATTCAACCCTGTAGTGGGCACACTCACTTGATGTGACAGTTCTCAGATTACAGCCCTTAAAGTGTACCGGCAGGGATGATATGACAATTAATTTCCTTACAGGGTGATCTCCCATTTTGCCAAGAACCTACATGGTCTACCTTAGACTTGCCATGACACTGTTCATGAGAAGGAAAGATCATAATTCCTATAGAGAGACAAGTGTTATTTCACTGCTCTCATGGAAACTGTTGGCCTGGAGAGAATATACTGCCATGATCTACCCCTGGCATCCAAGGTGGCAGGAAAGCCCACAAGATCATCCCCTGGGATTAACTAAACATTGCAAAATGTCAAAGAAAAATGTGATGAGAAGTAACATTTGCAATTAAAATTAAGCTGTAAACAACTCCTAGAAAATATGGGGCCAAATTACAATACTCTAAGCAGGAATAGGCAGGGGCCTTTGAACAAAATGATCTTTAAAGTCCCTTCCAACCCAAATCACTCTATGATTCTATGACTCTATAATAGCCTGTGCCTTTCTTGCTGACATCCTCTACCTGCCTCACGGACAGCATAGAGCCACCCCTGGAACAAGGTACGGTTCAGTCCAAGTAGTTATTTCTGGAGCCTAAGGAAACACCACCACAGACGCTAAGCAGCAGCAGCACCGATTTCAAAGTCTCTGTGTAGAAGGAATCATTTTAAAATAGCATGATTAGACTAATTAAGTTCTGTTTAGGCTTTAATTTGCATTTTAAGGATTTGATTACCCACCAGTAAGAAAAGATACTGATTCTCTCATGTATTTAATGACAGTATGTGACACAACCCAAACTCTCAGGTTTACAAATAAATAAAAATAATGTATGTAAATTAAATTACGTCTTATTCCATATCGTTGCCATCAACAGCAGGTAACTAAGAATGCTGATTGCTATTACTACTAACAAAGTTATCTCTTACTAATGGTTCCACTCTTAGAAAATTTATTTCATAAGTCCCTGCTGTACCATTCTAAATTCTAACTGTGACCAAGAGACATAATCCATTTTTAATTGAGATTCAATTATCCCTTTTTTCATTAAATTAAAAGTTTAAGCTTCAAGCATATGACTACTGTGCATCAGAACAGGCATACTGAGGATTTACAAAAAAGAATATCCACAGGAGTTTCTTGGGGGTTTGCCCATAGGCTTTGTGTATCATAATATGTTGCTGTGTGTATAATGCTATTAAAACATAGCTTTTATAAATTAAATAATATAAAATTAACTGCTGTTAGAAGATTATGTAAATTTGCCTTTTGTCTACTCACTCTGTTTTTGGAACTTCTTTTCTAAGCCAGTAGAAATCAGATTGGGCTGCATATTTGCGAGTTTGCAACACATTGCCAAAATAGTCGCTTTCTGTAAACTTCAGCTGTATAGATAAAACAGACATTTTTAAAGCACGCCCAAGGAAACAAAAATGGACATAAAACAATCAGAACATTTATTTTAAACAACTGCCTAGTTTTTTAGCCATTTTCAAAACAAAGCAAGTAAAATTTTTACACTTGGTAAGAAGAAAAAATACTTTGTGAACTTAGTTAAAAACAGTGCAGTGGCTGAACAGATCTACACAAGGGTCTGGAACATAGGAAAAGCTCTTTCCTGAGTGGAGAACAGCTGAGGAAACCAGAAGTACCCAATGATGCTGACTGCATATTTCGAAGACCATTATCCTGGCAGCCTCTTTTCCATAAGGAAGTAGGTCTACTTTTATTTTTAAAAGTACATTTTAAAACCACTTTCAATAACGTAACAAAGCTCCTTTTTTTTTGTTTGTTCGTTTTGCATTTTATTACCAATATTCTGTGCCCTCCACAGGGCTTCCTTATCATTTCTTACACTGCTTCCTTATCATTTCTTACATTAAATGCTTAGAGACATAGGACTCTATGCTTCCCTAAGCCACCAAATCTAACAGCAACAGACACACACACACACAACTAACCATGTAAGAAAAAGAGACATTAAGTTTTTATTAATCCAGCTGATATTCCTGTTACCAGCTTCAAGAAATCCTATGACTTGTGAGGAAGTTATGCTTCAGGTTTAAGCTATGGGTTTGCAACCGTGATTTTCGGTAGTGGTTTTTGGTAGATATTACCACTTATTTGGGCATATAATTCCATATGTTGAGTGGTAATTTGGTCACATCCTCAGCACTACCTTCACAGCATCATCTCACCCTTCTCACCCTAGTCTTATGAGGAACAAGCATTAGGCTTGTAGAATTGGTTCTTCAAAGTTTTCTCAATAAATTGTGCCTCTTGTTAGCGCTCTTTCATGTTCTCTGAACAGTGACTATCACTCTTGATTTTGTGATTTTACTTTGTATTATTTCAGTAATACAACTCATTACATGCATACCACAGTTACTCCTTCAGAAAATGGTGAAACGTATTATCTTCATTTTATACCTCCCTGTCTTAGTTAGGCTGAATCAGGAAGGAGCCTCACCCACAGTATCCTTGTCCAGCGGCCAGCATGATAGGCATACACATTGGTTAGGACCTCTAGACATGGTTATAATCAAGCATAAATAAATTCATAACCTATATAGGTGACAGCCTATATATAGCACCATAAATTGTGATATTCTGAGGGAAAATACATTAGTATTTTTGAAGACTGTTACTTTGAAGATGGTTGTTTTGTTTTGTTTTGTTTTGTTTTTATAACTAAATACAAATTTTATGCCAGCATATGTTTAACCTTTAAAATGCTTAATATCATGAAGGTTCTTTGTACCCAGACACGCTTTACTCCCAACAAGTTTTGTGGTCACCTCACGTAGACACACCAACACTGACAATTTAGACAAGAGAGCTAGCATACTTAATTCAACATCCAAAAGTAACCAGGCAAGCAGAACTCCTGAAGCATGCCAAACAAAAGAAGAGCTTTGATTTTAGACAGCAGCAAAACAGAGGAAAGAATGGCTGCAATATGTAAAAGAAGAAAGGCGCAAGTCTGACACTTACTGTTTTGATGTCTTCATTAATATATGTGTCATTCATTATAAACTGAGGGTAACCCACTTTTGCCATAACTGCTTTTGCCTTTGAAAAAGAAAAAAAGAAAAAAAATGTTGGCAGATATAACCATTTCTCAGAGTGTGACTTCTTTTTCCCCTCATTCCTTTTCTACTTTCTTATTATGCCTCACTGAAGGCATCCTAATTTAACTTCAAACCAACCTGCCTACAAGGTAAACTAGGTTCTGAAAATGAGCTTTGCATCACAACATGGAGGGTCCAGATTCTGTTCTCAGATTATCATAGTGGGTCTGTTTTCACCTTCAAAGCTTTTGCAGATTTACAGCAATGAGTGTGAGTGAAAAATCTTAATAACCAATTTTCCCTACTTGTTTTTGTGTTAATCAGATGGTCAAATGCCTGTTTTTACAATATTTTTCCAAAAGACAGCAGAAAATGGCCCATTTCACTATGACAGAGTAGCTGGTGCAAATACAACCATTAAAATAGATTTGATACGCAGATATGAATGAACCTGAGTCATGGCAAGTGTGTATTTCATTTGAGGATAACTTGCATTTAACAGCTGAGGATGTCTGCAAACTTTTATGAAGGACACTGTACTTCCCTAAAACTGCAGGGCTAATCTTTGTTTCATTCTCCGCTTTCAAGCCTCTATTTGCAGTCTTTGCCCTTTTCTTAATGTAAGTAAAGGTGTTAAAATAAGACACTTCACTTTTCATTAACTTTGGGGTTTTTCCTCTTTTGGTCATGATTCGGTCCCAGTATTTATGCACCATCTGTGCAAACGCTCTGGTGAGAAGTGATATTAGCTGTATATGAGTAAACTTACTCATTTACACTTTGTCAGTGATGGAGTAGGTGCATAAAGAGCCTCAGTAATGATCTCAGAAAAGACCAGCAGGCCATGCAGCCACCCAGAATGTCCGTGGAAACAACATGTTTCCAGAAGGAAAACAGAAGGATACAAAAGGGTAAGGTGACATACCACTAAGTGAAATATGACAAGTCCATAGAATAAATTAAACCCATGGTGGACTAAGGGTAGCACAAATTTTTCATTTTGTATGTTTTCAGGATGCTGAACACAATTTCTCCTTAAGTGTTTAGAATTCCCCCTGACCCTCAAAAAATGCTCTTCTGGGAATTTGTTCCTCAAACTCAGATGTCTAAACCCAAATGAATATCACAAGATATGAAGTGCAATAATTGGAATTGCCTTCAAACCAATTGCAGCCATATCAACTCTGCATTCTGTTTTCTGCAAACAGAGCCTGACAATCTCTGGGGTCCATCAACTTCTATTTCCCTCTTGCTGCAGAGGGTGACTGTTCAAGGGAAGATTCCTCTTCCTCCACAATGAAATCCTTGCCCCCTTTGCCCTCTCAACAGTGTTTCAATACAACAGAGCCTCTTATAACAGCAAGAATTAGAAACGTATGTTCCACAACTGTAAGAAGGAAGCTGGTCAATGACTGCCCCCATTTAAGCAAAATTATTTTGTCTCCTCTTTTATTTTTCAAGAGAAAGGCTTCTTTGCTGCTTCAGACTCCATCAATTTCTCAATCTCATTTCCAACCCAAAGTCATAATC
>VZTM01006551.1:921-12161 GCA_013400555.1 Jacana jacana | reverse complement strand
TTCTGTGATTCTTTCAGGATCATCGTTCAGGTGAACGCTAAAGCAGATTAGCACCTTCTAGGAGGTAGGAGCATTGCTTTAATTATGAGTTTTATGGTAATGCTACTAAGACTCTGTGAGCTTTTCCTATCAGCCTCATCAGTCACAGCCCCCTCTCCCTGCTGTGAGGCTGATGGCAGAGGTCTGGCTTCTACTGGTTATTGTGATACAAAACCAAAGGCATGGAAAGCTGCAAAGGGAAGCACACAGCTTCATCTGCCTGATCTCACCGGTGTTTCTTGGCCAAAGAAGCGTGCAGCAAGTTGTTTCCAAAACACAGGGCCTCTATAATTTAAATAAAATGCTATTTAAACTAAATACCATAAAGCTCATAATTCTGCTTTCTGGCAGGCTATTAAAAAACCAGAAGGAATCAGCTGGGGAGGAAGATCTGCTTCGCTCCCCCCCTCCAAGGAAGGAGATGGTTTCATTAATACACAAGAAGTTTAGAGAAGAAAGAAATAAAACCAGTATCAAAATCAAACACGCCACTGGCTGTGATTCCAGGCTGTTTACACACGGTTTTTAGCCTTATGCTGCAGCTCCAGCCTCCCACATCGAGAGCTGAAAACACACGGGCAGCAAAGAGCTTACCACTGGAATCCACCGATGGGCTCTGTAAACCTGTGACGGATCAGGAACGTCGCGACAGCTTCAGCGACCTGAGGGAAAGGGGAAGGAAAAAACACCCCCCCACCCCCATCAGTCAGAATCGAAAGGGACAGACACCAAGACAACAAGAAATTCAGTAGTTTTCAAAGTCTGCAGCGTTTGTGCCCTCAGGACCCCCTTGCCGAATCAGGTTTGCTCCTTTGAAGCAAAAAAGCTCTGTAAAACGGGATTTTATATAAAAAGAAGGAACTATCTGCTTCCCCCTTCACTCTGACACTGACCACACAATCAGGAACTCGCAACTTTTTCCCACCTTCTTCAGTAATTCTTAAAACAATGCTAAAGTTTAGCAGGTTAAGAAGGTCTGGTGAAAGGAGGACACGAGTTATTCCTGTAAAGAATGAATCAAGACAGTGAGCTGACAGTAGTAATACTGCTTAGAATGGAAGAACTCAGGATATTTAGATTAAAATCCCTATTCTGGATGGGCAAAGTGAGGCAGAGGAAGGCTGCTTGACACTCACAGTGGTCAGTGTAGAACAAGCTTTAAAACCAGACCTGTTTCCAACCACAGGCTCCACTGGCCGCACAACATTCCTGCTCCTAATCTGGACCCTTCAGCAGAGCCCAGAAGCAGCTCTGCTCTGTCTGTAAGCTCTTTCGGTCACATTTGGTTTGCATTTGGAAAATGTGAGCCACCCAACTCAGCAAAACACAGACCAACCCCCAAAAACCACTGACTAATGCAGGGGAGAGTGGAGAAATCCGTGAGGGAAGACAAGGAGGATAAATCCCCACTCCACATAGAATCATAGAATCATTCAGGCTGGAAGAGACCCTTGGGATCATCCAGTCCAACCATCAGCCCTACTCTACAAGTTCTCCCCTACACCAGAGCCCTCAACACCACNCAAGACTCAAGGGGTGGCCTCACCAGTGCTGAGCACAGGGGGACAATCACCTCCCTACTGCTGCTGGTCACACTATTCTTTATGCAAGCCAGGATGCCCTTGGCCTTCTTGGCCACCTGGGCACTCTGCTGGCTCATGTTCAGCCGCATGGCAAGAGTTAGTTGTACCATCGTTAACCCAAGAGTTAAACCTCTAACCCAGCCAAGCCCTGGGTCATGAACATGAGCCAGCAGTGTGTCCAGGTGGCCAAGAAGACCAACCACATCCTGGCCTGGAACAGTGTGGCCAACAGGACCGGGGCAGTGACTGTCCCCATGGACTGGGCATTGGTGAGGCCACACCTCAAGGTCTGTGTCCAGCTTTTTGCCACCCCCCGACAGAAAAGACATTGAGGGGCTGGAGAGCATCCAGAGAAGGGCAACGGAGGTGGTGAGGGGTCTGGAGCACAAGTCTTGTGAGAAGCAGCTGAGGGAGCTGGAGAGTTCAGCCTGGAGAGAAGGAGGCTGAAGGGAGATCTTCTTGCTCTCTCCAACTCCCTGGAAGAAAGGTGTAGCCAGGGGGGGTTGGTCTCTTCTCCCAAGGAACATGCCATGGGGTAGGAAGAAATGGCCTCAACTTGTACCAGAGGAGTTTTAGGATAGATATTGGGGAAAATTTCTTCCCCAAAAGGGTTGTCAAGCCTTGGAAGAGGCTGCCCAGGGCAGTGGTGGAGTCACCATCCCTGGAGGGATATCAAAGCTGGGCAGACGTGGTGCTGAGGGACATGGGTTAGTGGTGGGTTTGTCACTGTTGGATTGATGGTTGGACTCTTCCAATCCAGACCATTCTATGATTCTATGATCTTAATCCAGGCTTTCCAGCCAGTTTAAAAGCCATGATTAAATCCAATCTGTGTTGTGAACAGCCAGTTTAGATGTTGTGCCAAAAACTGCCCCTGAAGCATCACCTCTGCTTCATAGTAAGCGACAGACCCCTGCAGCATTTAAGCTGTGAAGACCATGACTCCTCTAGGTTCAATCCCATAGTGTTGCTCACCTTGTCTGGAGCATCTTCATGGACTGCATGGCCACACTGTGGGAGGACCTGCATCTGAAACTTCCCTGCAGATGGAGAGAGTCATCACTGAAGCTGCTTTTTAAGGTCTCCTTGATTTCTAACAGCAATGGTTTAGGCAAACAGTTCTTGGGTAAGCAGGAAACCTCAGACACTACACCCTTAAAAGCACTGAGCTCTTTTGAAAAGGATCCCACATCCTTTATCTCACTAAATGCATCGGGCAAAGAGGGACCACGGAAGGCACAAGAGTGTAAAACAAAGTGTATGACACACACAGCAGCTTCAAAAGAAAGCAAGAACCAGCTGCTCGATTCATCTTCCCCAGGTGTAACCAGAGCAGGGTCCCAGGACTTAAAATGAAGCTAAACCTCTTAAGAGCTTCTCAATGCTGCTGAGACTACCTTTCAGAGCTGGGAGTGTTATCAGATCTACCTTAAGGTAATGTTTATCCTGCTACCCAATACCACTTTCCAGGACTGGTTTCTCTGGAAATCACCTAAGCTGGGATGGGGAAAAAAAACCAAACCACAAACCCCAAACCAGTAATGCAGATGCTGAACTTTGGGCTGATGTGTGCCAGAAACACCAGACAGTTTTGGATGGCCCCAAGCATTCTAGCTAAAAACCTCAGGAATGTAGCTAGAAAAGGGAAAAAACAGATTAGAAGGAAACCCTCCCAGACCATTACTTTGATCCAAGGGAATTGTGACAGCCCCATTGCTGGAAACATCGAAGATTAGACTGAACAAAACCCATGGCAACAGCCCTTCTTGACTTCTAATTGAACCTTTCCCTTCCCAACTTCTCCACTTTTCCTAAAACCACAGACAGAGAATGTTTTGGGATGGACTAATTCTTTAAAGTCCATTTGTTTCGATACAGGCTGCACCTGGGAAGAGGCTGTTCCAGCTCTCTCTCACGTACCCATAGCAACAAGCTACCATCCAAAAAGAGCATTACAGTAAGGGTAGGGTAACAATATTAAATATTTACCTTGCATCTGTCCAATTGTTAGATCTTTATCCAGTCTGTCAACACCTACAACCAAATAAACAGATGTACTGGAGAGAAGCCAGAGAGAACGCGACTGTCTAAGCAGGGCTTTACTCAACGTCTTGAAGGAGATATTTGGCTTGAAAAACCTCAAAAGAAACATCAACTCTGACACCCACAAGGACTTTTCAGTGCTGCACCTCAGGGGAATAAAGTGAGAGGAAGGAATCCCAGCCAAAAACGCATGAATATACCCTTCCCTACAACTTAAAAGGGTATTTATCTCGGTTATCTTGGTTACACACTTGATTTCCCATCTGGGCACAAAAAAGGGCCTAAAACTGGCTCTAGAATGTTGACAATTTGCCTTTCAGTTGACAAATTCAAATCAAACCCGTGTCTGTAGGAAAATACCACAGCAGTGGAGGCTGAAGGGCAGCTTGGATGAGACCTATTTGCTCTTCTTCCTCATCGTGCAAGTCAAACACCCCGCCAGCAGCAGCAACACCCAGTAGTTCATCACGTGCTAATTTGATATTTAGAGGCTCTGGGCTAATTCCAGACCTGCACAGACCAAAAGGGCCAGTTGATGGTATTTCAAGAGACGTAGAAAAGTCCAGGTGGAAAGAGAGAGACCTCAGGAAAGACGTTAGCCAAACGCTGACCCTATTCCCTAACATCACGTGGGACTAGAATGAGCAACCACCGAACCTGCAGAGGATGGAAAAAGACACATACCAGCTAAAAGCAAGAGTTTTGGAGTTGGACAGCTTAGGAAGAGGTTAGATAAACCCCTGAACCAGCCATCCCAGTACTTCTCTGTTTTCGCCAGTTCAATTCGCCACGTGTATAAGTGCTCCTTCTTTGTCTGCAGGGAGGAGAGAGAGCTCTGCATTAGCCATCAGGAAAACAGCTCAAACCAAATGAACTCAAGAGTGCTGCTTGGAGGTACACATTAAAACATACTGGCTCCCTCTGGTGGATTCCACACTTCCACTGGATGACCCTCCTGGCTCCTAAATTTCTCTCCCAAGCACAGATAAAAGACACAAGTAGGGAAGGAGAAGTCAACGGGAGCTACACCTACAGGTGAGGAAAAGGCAGCAATTTCAGGTGTACAACTTGCTATTGTTTTACTGGCACGAAAAGCTCACAAATCAGCCTTCCCACAGTTGAAGAGGGACTTGGACAGACTAGAGAGATGGGCCAATGTTAATGGCATGGCCTTCAATGAGGCCAAGTGCCAGGTCCTGCATTTGGGCCACACCAACCCCATGGATGGCTACAGGCTTGGGGCAGTGTGGCTGGAGCTGCCTGGCAGAAAAGGACCTGGGGGTGCTGGGTGACAAGGGGCTGAACATGAGCCAGCAGAGTGCCCAGGTGGCCAAGAAGGCCAAGGGCATCCTGGCTTGCATAAAGAATAGTGTGACCAGCAGCAGTAGGGAGGTGATTGTCCCCCTGTGCTCAGCACTGGTGAGGCCACCCCTTGAGTCTGGTGTCCAGTTCTGGGCACCTCAACCCAAGAGAGATCTGGAGGGGCTGGAGCGAGTGCAGAGGAGGGACATGGAGCTGGTGAGAGGCCTGGAGAATAAGGCTTATGAGGATCGATTGAGGGANAGGTTGTCCAAAAAAGCTGCAGATGCTCCATCCCTGGAAGTGTTTAAATCCAGGTTGGATGGGGCTTGGAGCAACCTGCTCTAGTGGGAGGTGTCCCTGCCCAGGGCAGGGGGGTTGGAACTAGATGATCTTTAAGGTTCCTTCCAACCCAAACCATTCTATGAAATTGTCTGAACATCCAGAATTGGCTCTTACTCAGACAACAGAAATAAAAGGGTCTAAACTGGCTACAACAATTTTCCTTGAGGAATTTACATTCCTGACTTGCAATTGCCTGTACAACCTCCTGAAAGCTACTGTGCCTTGGAAATGAACAAAAATCCAACAAAGACCAAGAAAAAAGCATTCTTCATTCAGGCCAAAAGCCCAATTTTGGGAGGTATGCACGGCCTGAAATGTGTGCTGGCAGCCCAGAAAGCCCTCTGCAGCCTGGGCTGCGTCCCCAGCAGCGTGGCCAGCAGGATGAGTGCCCCTCTCTTCTGCTCTGGGAAGACCCCCTCCACCTGAGTGCTGTCTCCAGCTCTGGGACCTCAAGCACAGGCGAGACATGGACCTGTTGGAGCGGGGCCAGAGGAGGCCATGGAGATGCTGGGAGGGCTGGAGCCCCTCTGCTGTGAGGACAGGCTGAGAGAGTTGAGGGGGTTCTGTCTAGAAAGGAGAAGACTCCAGGAAAACCTTGCAGCTCCTTCCAGTCCCTCAAGAAGCTCTAGGAAGCTGGGGAGGGGCTCTTGGTGAGGGAGGGGAGCCCTAGGATGAGGGGGAAGGATTTGACACTGAAAGAGGGGAGATGGAGATGAGATGTGGGGAAGAACTTCTTTGGTGTGAGGGTGGTGAGAGCCTGGCCCAGGTTGCCCAGAGAAGCTGTGGCTGCCCCATCCCTGGAGGGGTTTCAAGGCCAGGTTGGATGGGGCTTTAAGCAACCTGGTGTGGTGGGAGGTGTCCCTGCCCAGGGCTGGGGGGGTTGGAATTCAATGATCTTGAAGGTCCCTTCCAACTCTAACCATTCTATGATTCTATGATATGCACAAAATCCATGAGCATCTGAGGAAATAAAACCAAATGTGTTTTCAGGTGACAGTCCAAGACAAAGAACAAAGAAAAACCAGTCACAATAGAAAGGTTTTGGTCCCTGGAGTTGTTCCCTTTTATATTGGAGTGATTTGGACACCTACAGGGCTACTTCTCTTGCAAGGGAGCATCGTGAAAACATGAAGACACAGCAAGAAAGTCCCCACCTCTGTGTCATCTTCTTTCTTCCTTTTGTTGACAGAGCCTCCCCCTTCCTCATCCTCGTCCTCCTCCTCCTCTTCTTCAATAATACCTTCCACTATGGCTTTAGGACATTCAGGACTGGCAGCCCCTTCACACCTGTGCAAATAAAACAAGAAACTCATTCCCTGCCAAAAAAGAAACCCCAAAAAACCTTATTTAAACATGGATCCTGGCAGATTTTGCCCCAGGGAAATTTTGGCCAGGTGGTCTCCAAGTGACATGAGTATGATGCAGTGCTGCTGCAGGTACCCAGTGTGATCAAATAACAGGAAAACTGTATTTGCTAGAAGAAATTTTCCCTCCTAAGTGCATTTTTCCTCTCTGTTAACAGCATTGGAAAATATACAAGGGGTGCATCAGGAAGAGTGTGACCAGCAGGTGGGGGGAGACCATCCTGCCCCTCTGCTCTGCTCTGCCCTGGGCATGCCCCAGCTGGAGCACTGGGACCAGTTTTGGGCTCTCCAGTTCCAGAAGGACAGGGAACTGCTGGACAGGGTACAGCAAAAGACAACAAAAATGCTGAGGGGCCTGGAGCATCTCTCTCATGAGGAAAGGCTGAAGGACTAGGTTTTTAGTCTGGAGAAGAGAAGGCTGAGGGGGAGTCTGATCAACATCTATAAATCCTTCAAGAGTGGGTGTCAGGAGGATGGGGCCAGGCTTTTCCCAGTGGTGCCCAGTGAGAGGACAAAAGGAAATGGGCACAAACTTGACCATAAGAAGTTCCATCTCAACATGAGGACGAACTTCTTCCCTGTGAGGGTATCAGGGCCCTGGCAGAGGCTGCCCAGGGAGGTGGTGGAGTCTCCTTCTCTGGAGACAAACAAACCCCGCCTGGCCATGTTTCTGTGCAACCTGCACTGGGTGGACCTGCTTTGGCAGAGGGTTGGACTGGCTGATCTCCAGAGGTCCCTTCCAACCCCACAGCATTCTGTGATTCTGTGAATTGAAAAGCTTTAAAATTAGAAAAACCACCAAACCACTTACTCTTTGACTTGACCGACCATCGAAACTCTGGCAGATTCAAGATTTCTTATCTGTCCACTTTTTACGCTAGAAAAGAAAGAATTGGGAGGTACAGAAACAGTTACTAAACACAACTAGTAAACAGGAGCAAAAGCCCTTTCCTGCTCACTCTTTCCCCAAACCTCCTGTTCTCAGGTGGTGTTTGGGGTGGCTCACGCTACAGGACAACGTACTTGAACCCCTTGTTGTCACTGTAACTCTGAATTGAAAAAACTCAGTGGAGAAGCAATGCCAGGGAAAGAGTGAAGTAGGGTTACACCCACCTCGTGGCAGAGGACAAGGACAAGGTCAAAAACTACACTGAGTAACTGGTACCAGAACTGGGGTTTCTGTATTCCCGTCTACAAATTAACTGTGAGGCTTCTCCCTTCCAAATGCAGCTCCCAGATGAGTAATTAACTGTTTCTAAATTGGGAACAAGTCCCTTTTCTTATTGACTGGAATGTCTCAAGCTTGTTCTGTAATAGCTGGGATGCTTAAAAGGAAGCTGCAGTTCATAGCATGAAGCTTTCCCTTGGCTGAAGCTCTTTGAGGATCCTCCTCCAACGCCCAGCCAACTCCCCCAGGAAATTAATTTGGCTTTGAGAACTCTCCCTCCCTGTCAAATTAGCCAAGGAATTAGTGACAATGGGTGGGACAGTGAGCATGAAAGGAGAAAAAAAAAGCCACGTTATACAAACTTTGTTTCCTTTGGCAGTCAAGCTAAAAAGCTGAAAGTGGTTTTAGGGACTATGTAAGCCCGTACGTTACCTCCACTCAATGGCATTCTCAATAGACTTGAATGTTTTGGGACGACTCCTTAAGAAGTTCTGCATGCTGTTCAAGGCATCCATGGCTGTACCTAAAAATCAAGGTTTTAGCTTTATGGCAGCTGATGAAATTATTGCCAGGTCCCCCTAGATAGAACTGGTTACCAGGGAGCACCCTCAGCGAGAACTGGAGGTCACAAGGGATTTAAAGCAATTAAGGAATACTGCATTCAGCTCTGGATTTCTCCTCAGCACAGGATGGACATGGAGCTGTTGGAGCCAGGGCCAGAGGAAGCCACAAAGATGCTGGGAGGGTTGGAGCCCCTCTGCTGGGAGGACAGGTTGAGAGAGTTGAGGGGGTTCTGCCTGGAGAAAAGAAGACTCTGGGAAGACCTTGGAGCCCCTTCCAGTGCTCCAGTAAATCTGGGGAGGGACTCTTGATGAGGGAGGGGAGCTACAAGATGAGGGGGAAGGATTTGACACTGAAAGAGGGGAGATGGAGATGAGATCTGGGGAAGAACTTCTCTGCTGTGAGGGTGGCGAGACCCTGGCCCAGGTTGCCCAGAGAAGCTGTGGCTGCCCCATCCCTGGAGGGGTTCAAGGCCAGGTTGGAGGGGGCTTGGAGCAACCTGGTGTGGTGGGAGGTGTCCCTGTCCAGGGCAGGGGGTTGGAACTTGATGATCTTTAAGGTCCCTTCCAACTCTAATCATTCTATGATTATATGATTCTGGGTTAGTACTCCTAAGCCCACAGTAATACCTGCTCCCCCATTAGAAAATCAATATTTTAACAGGTAGGACTTTTGAGATAGTAAGAGAAGGCAGTAACCATTCACTGGCACCTTGAGCTATATAAAAGCCACCCTTCTCCCCCCTAACAAGAAAGTTATTGCACAAATAAAAAGCAGCTCTGAGGAAAAAGACCTGGGAGTCCTGGTGGACAACAGGATACCCAGGAGCCAGCAATGGGCCCTGGTGGCCAAGGAGGCCAATGGCATCCTGGGGGGCATCAGGAAGAGTGTGACCAGCAGGTGGAGGGAGGTCATCCTGCCCCTCTGCTCTGCCCTGGGGAGGCCCCATCTGGAGCACAGGGACCAGTTCTGGGCTCCCAGTTCCAGAAGGACTAGGAACTGCTGGAGAGAGTCCATCGGAGGCTACAGGGATGATGGGGGATTGAAGGATCTCTCTGGTCAGTCTCTTCTCCCAAGTCACAGGCGATGGGACAAGAGGGAATGGCCTCATGTTGCACCAGGGGAGGTTCAGATTGGATATTTGGAACAATTTTTAAATGGCAAGGATTACTGAGCCATGGAATGGGATGCCCAGAGGAGCCGTTGAGGCACCATCCCTGGAGGGATTTAAAAGACAGGTTGACATAGTGCTGAGTGACACGGTTTAGTGATGGTTTTTATCAGTCAGGTTGATGGCTGGACTCAATGATTTGAAAGGTCCCTTTCAACCTCTACAATTTTATGATTCTGTGAAAGGCTGAAAGCCCTGGAGATGGAGGAGAGCAGGCTGAGAGGGTATCTCATCGATGCTGAGCAACAGCTAAAGGGTGGGTGTCAGGAGGATGGGGCCAGTCTTTTTCCAGTGGTGCCCAGCGAGAGGACAAGAGGAAATGAGCACAAACTTGAACATGGGAAGTTCCCTCTAAACATGAGGAAGAACCTTTTTACTTTGAGGGTGTCAGAGCCCTGGAAGGGGCTGCCCAGAGAAGTGGTGGAGTCTCCTTCTCTGGAGACATTCAAACCCTGCCTGGACACGTGCCTGTGGGACCTGCTCTGGGTGACCCTGCTCTGGCAATGAGTTGGACTGTGTGGTCTCCAGAAATACCTTCCAACCCCATATCAGTCTATGATTCTGTGAAATCATGAGGAAAAACCCATGAAAAGCAAAAGCAGGGGTCAGCCTAGAAGACTTCACCGTAGGCAGCATCTGTTTAGTAGGATGGAATTTGCATTGGTTTAAAAACTGGGCAAAACCTTCTGTATTCAGGGACTTGGGGAGGAAGGCAAAAGGACAATGAGGAAGACAGAAGCTCGTCCAAGGGTACAGAAGCCTCTCTGAGGGGACACACACTTACCTTCCACAACGTCGATCATGCACAGCCCCAGTAAACTCGGCACCAGATTGGCAACCGCCGTGTGCACGGCGATGGCACCCCCCATGCTGTGCCCAATCAGCATGATGGGGGGGGGCAGGTCCCCATAGAGAGCTTCAACCACGTTCCCAACGTCTCTGCCAAATCCAGATAAAAGCACAGTTGGCATCTCTACCTTAATACATCTCTGGAGCAGATTTATACACTGGGAGGAGAAAGGACAGATCCCAGAGAGGTGGCCGGCTCCAGTTCCTCTCTTTGTGCTCCTTTAACCCACAGGGAGTTGAGTTTATTTCCTTATCACTGTTTCATCCAGGCACCAGTGCAAGAACTCATCCAAGCCAATCCTTTCCTGAACAAACATGTCATTTCCCTTTTGATTAACAGAAAGCCTGTAGAGAACCTTTGACACTGACATTTGCTGGTAGGGATTGCATGTGAAAGGTGAGAATGCTGGATCCAGCACTGGCTGGAAGGACGATCCCAAAGGGTGGTGCTCAATGGAGTTCAATCCAGCTGGTGGCCGGTCACAAGTGGTTCCTCAGGGCTCAGTGTTGGGGCCTTTCCTTTTTAATATTTTCATTGATGATATAGATAAGGACATAGAAAACACTATCAGAGAGTTTGCAGATGACACCAAGTTGGGTGGGAGTGTTGATCTGCTTGAGGGCAGGGATGCTCTACAGAGGGACTGGGATAGACTGGATAGACGGGCCAATGTTAATGGCATGGGCTTCAACGAGGCCAAGTGCCAGGTCCTGCACTTGGGCCACACCAACCCCATGGATGGCTACAGGCTTGGGGCAGTGTGGCTGGAGCTGCCTGGCAGAAAAGGACCTGGGGGTGCTGGGTGACAAGGGGCTGA
>VZTM01006550.1:74787-118561 GCA_013400555.1 Jacana jacana | reverse complement strand
AGCACCATTTAATCAGGTCAGAACTAGGCACCGTGAAGGTGGGCCTCAAAATAAGAGAGATTGTGGTTGTGGATATTACAAAAAAAAAAAAAAAAAGGGAAAAATCTGCTGTGCTTTGGTTCCCAATACAAGTATAGAAAAGCACATGATTTCTCTCCATCCTTCTGTCAACTTTATTAGTTGCTAAAAACAGACAATCAGGGTGGCCGGTGCAACCTAATCGGAATACCTTCAAATATTACACTGAGAATTTGGATCATAATCTCACCATCTTTCGATTTTCCACTTAGAAATTAAAAGTAAGCTTTCAAGCATATATCTTCTTCTGACAAATTGTGCTAAGAGATAAGTTTATATCATCTGAAAAAAATGTTAAAATGGAAAGTATAACTGCATATTAATCGTATCTAAATTATCTTCTTGCTTTAAACATTATTAACTATGTAAAGAAATAGGTTTGTTTTAATAGATTTAAGTCTAATTAGCAAAATGGGAGGAGGTGATATAGTAGAACCAGAGACCACAAATAAATGTTGTTTCGCAGCAAGGTGCTCAGCTATCAGGGAGTCAAACTCTATCTAGCTTCACTTTATACCTATAAAATATCCTGGAATGCAATGTTTTACATCAGTTTCATTGTTTAATCATCTTACTCTTGGGAATTAACATCTTTCAGAAACAGGGGCAAGTGCCAGGTCCTGCACTTGGGCTACAACAACCCCCTGCAGCGCTACAGGCTTGGGGCAGTGTGGCTGGAGCTGCCTGGCAGAAAAGGACCTGGGGGTGCTGGTTGACAAGTGGCTGAACATGAGCCAGCAGTGTGCCCAGGTGGCCAAGAAGGCCAATGGCATCCTGACTTGTACTAGAAATAGTATGCCCAGCAGAAGTAGGGATGTCATTGTCCTCCTGGACTCATCACTGGTGAGGCCACCCCTTGAGTCTTGTGTCTAGTTCTGGGCACCTCAACACAAGAGAGATCTGGAGGGGCTGGAGCGAGTACAGAGGAGGGACACGGAGCTGGGGAAGGGCCTGGAGAATAAATCTTACGAGGATTGATTGAGGGAGCTGGGACTGTTTAGTTGAAGAAAGAGGAGGCTGAGGGAAGACCTCATCACTCTCTACAACTGCTTGGAAGGACATTGTAGAGAGGTTGGTGGTCTCTTCTCACAGGTAAATAGTGATAGAACGAGAGAGAATGGCTTCAAGCTGCAGCAGGGTAGGGTCAGGCTGGACATTAGGGAAAGAATTTTTCCCAGCAAGAGTGGCCAGAGCCTGGAATGGGCTTCCCAGGGAGGTGGTGGAGTCCCCATCCCTGGATGTGTTTCAGAGTAGATTAGATGTGGTGTTGAGGGAACTGGTATCTGGGAGACCTTTGTAGAGTGGGGCTGATGATTGGACTCGATGATGCCAAGGTCTCTTCCAACCAAAGGATTCTATAATTCTATGAACATCAGAGAACAGGCTCAACGTCTCCAAATGATGATGATAAATTCTCTGCATAATGTGTAAAACTCATGCAGAAAGTTCCTAGTACAACAAATAGGAAATCAGCCAAATTGCAATATCCTCTCAGTAGCTGTTTCTGTGTATAATTTCTTCATGTGTCTTTAAGAGGTATTCTGTGCCTCTGAAACAGCTTTTGATTTTGACCATCTTTCCTGCAAACCCAAAAGGATGCGATGCCTGGAAAGTGATCACTTGGTTTATTTTAACTGGTAGCTGTGAGGGCTTCCAGCTGCCTAGGAGCGGCTGTAGCATCAGCTGGTTAACCACTGCAGTTGGATAGGCAAGAGGTGTGAAATCCCAGCAGAATTTCCTATCCTTTTACTGGCTCTGAATTTCACCAGATGTGTTTTCTGATCTGGGATGTGGCAGTTACTGGCGTTAAGTAATTTTCCAGCGGCCAGGAACTTGTAAATGGGAGAAGGAAGCCTGCTTTGCTGGCTTTCCTACAGCCTTGTCCTGGCTGGCAGCCGGTTGGGATGGCCAATCTGCATTTCCCTTCTCTCCCACCCACCAAGTGCAGACTTAAAAAGGCCTGTCCCAGAGGGCAGCCAGAGCACTGGGAACCAGTTTCCGCTTCTGAAGCCCCTAAGTGATTGTTTTTCCTGCAGGTTGTCACTTTAACTTCTCACAAGCTAGTTTTCAATATGCCATGTCCCCTATTAATTGAGGTAGGGGGTGATTTTTTTTTTGTTCTCCTCCTTTATAGGGAGGAAATAGTTTTCCCAAATCCTTTTTCTGCATTAGTGGGAGCATACTTGAGGATTTTGGTTTGCTGTCAGCCTATATTGACCACTCTTGCCTGTCTGTCATGTGTCTTCTCTTCTTGCAGCTGCTTTTTTTAACTTAGGTTTCTAGATGCCTTGAAGTGCTCAGTCATGAGCATACCTGTGATAATTACAGCTTACGTTATGTCTAAAGTCTGATTTTCTAGACAGAGCCTATGATTATATAGCATTAGCATGTACAGGCCTCAGTGGAAATCACAGCCCATTTGTGATGTGCTGTGGAGCGCACAGCAACACACCGTGCTTGCTTTTAAACATCTAAGTGAAGCCGATGATCCTAAAAAAAGAGGCAACTTGTGTAATGACAGAATTGATTTCAAAAGAGTGTTTGTGGTAGCCAGAGCTAGGCAAACACCACATTCTTTGTAGTGCCCAGGGCGAAAAAATAATATGTTCAAAGGGAAGGAGAAGGGAATAAAGAAAGAAACCTAATTATAGAGATCTAAAACGGGGCTAATATATGTTCACAGTGTAACTCTGCTGATGGATGTAGGAAGGGCTGGAGATAGATACTTTGCTAGGAGCTCTACTAAGGAGAGTTGCTATAGGAGTCCGTTGAACTTTGCATGTTTGGAAGCCAGTTACTAAATACTGGCAATGAAGCCTTGCTGACTGATCCCTATTCAGTTTTTGGCACGTGATACATTTCTTGGGGAATAAACGTTTGCCAATGAGACACTCAGAACCAGTCTAATTGGAGAAAATAGCTCTGCAAGGGAAGAGAGCCTTCCTTTCCCCCTCTCAGGCTGGCTGAGACCATGTTATATGCATAAAATACATTTAAAAAGTAGAACTTCCTCTACACCAACAAGGAATCTTCTGTGAAAGCCTACAACAAAAAGGGGGTTTATATACACGTCAGTCAATTCCATGAACTCCACTCTTACTGGGTTTTAATGTGTCGTTTGAGGCTGATGACAAAGGACAGTATTTGCAGTTGAAAAAGCCACAGTGAAGAGAGAATGTGCTTTACATTTTACTGCACAGTATAAACAAAGTTATGACTATTCTAAAAGATCTAGCTAGGAGTGTATAGGGAGAAAATGGTTGAAATATACATTGTTCTGACTCCTTAGGAGGAATTTTAATACCACATGTACGTTTAGAAGATTCTCAATACCAATTTGCTCACTATAAACATACCCAAGAAAAAATGTATCTCTATTCACATCCTTTCCTTTACTGAGGCAACAACTGTCCACCTTTCAAGTCATCCCTGTGGCCATGCGTCCATGTCCTTCTTATAAGTGTTCTGCAGCGTTAAAGCCAAGGCTTGACAAAAAACTGCTTTGCCTGTGTTTGCTAGTAGCTGAAGAGGTTGTCTAAAATTAACTGACACACTCTGAATGGCAGGTGACCAGATACATGAGTTGATAAGTATTCACAAAAGTACCTGTGTGAAGCCTTGGGAGGGTTTCTATTGTGATCACACGGATTCTCAGGCAGAGTCAGAGAGTTTATCGGTGCTGCTACTGTAAGAGATTCCAATAGAACAAAAAAGGAGCTACTTCACACGTGCAGACTGTAAAGTAACTAAAGCACAGTATAATACAATAGCTTGCATGAGTACTCAAAATGTGTTAAATCGAAAATTCCACATTAAAATATTTATTACTGACACACTGAATTAGAATTAAATATTTACATGGAACGTGTGTATGCGAGCGCAGGTGTGTACACAGGCTTAACAGTGCCCCTAGAATGAAAACACTGAAAACAAGGAGTTATGACAAATTAAACAATGGTGTCACAGCTTTGCTTTTCCTAGTTCTTAAGCTACAAATTGTGAGAAGAAACAAAATAGTTGACTTGGAGAGACTTCACCTTGTTTAGTATCTTGAATGCTTTGCTGAAACTGATACATCACTCCCTATATGATAACCAGAAATGGCACCTTACAATGAAAAATTCTCAGATTTAACCAAAAATGGCCATGTTAGTTGAAGAAGTACGATGGTGAATGAAGAATCTAATCCTCAAGTAAGAGTTCCTGCAGGTATGAGGAGCATCTCAGTCTAATGTGCTTTCAGCTGTTTTAATCTGCCTTCTCTCCAGCACAGTACTCTGTGGTGTTGCATGTAGTTGTTTCCAAAACACTGTCCTAGTATAGCTGAGGTTAAACTCCAGCTCACCTGATGTGGATTATTGGATGAAGCTGCCAAATGGGTCTCATATTTAGCTGGCAATTGGATGCCTTGGTTTGAGGGGAAAAAAATAAATCTAGCATCTGACCTGCATAAAACAGACACCTGTCCTTGTAAATGACTATGGGCCTGTGATTTGGGGAAGGAGAGGGGAAAAAAATGATGAAACCTGTGGGAGCTGAAGAGGGTGTTACTAAATGTCTCCTTTGACTTGGATATGAGAGCGTGGGCATGTCCATTTCAGTGGGAGGGCCCAGTGCAGAAGCTGAATATGAGCTCAGGTTCTGATAGAGGAGCAGATGGGGCTGATTTAGATCTGATGTCTCAGTATGTGATCATTCATGATCTGGATTCATATTTTCATGCTTCAGCAAAACAAGGCAGTTGCGGGCATTACATTGGAGAGCTATAGAATACACATGGCCGGGAAGAAGATAATTACCTAGAAATGAAGCTGTTCCTTTTGCTTTTACTTTGCCCATCAGGGATTGATGCTGCACGGCATATTAACTTCCTGATGGGCAGTGATTTAATGCGGTACCAGGAGTTCATTACAGCTGGTAGGATTAAGTATCCTGAATAAGGTGAATAGAGAAGATAATGCAATTAGGAAGGAATGTTATGATTGTTCTTGCGAAATGTCAGATTGGAGATAAAACAGGCTTTTCATAAAAGTGTTAACCAAGGTCTTATGATGCTTTTACATAAATAATTTCTTGTATTTTCATGTAAATTAAAGCTCAAAAGAGCCTGAATCCAGAAGGACCTAGCAGAAGTAGAGTGGTTGTCATGGAAGGTGCCAGAATGTTAAATGACACAGAGATAGCTTTGTGAGAAGAGAGACTGAACTAAACAGTTATCGTATTTTGAGAGAGAAGACAAGTAGAAGGCACATGAGATGCAAAATAATGGACTTTGCTGACAAGATAAATGGTGGCTCCTATTTACTACTTATCACATAAGAACAAGGAAATAATCATGGAAATTGAAAGGCAATACATTTTAAAACTGAAGAAAGGAACTAATCATCCAACATATGAGATTTATGGAGTTTACTGTCCCAAGATATCACTGAAACTAAGAGCCCAGCAGATTGTTTTTTAGATCTATTGAATGCATGGAATTGTGGTACTAAATGAAAGGAAATGAGTTGTCGGAAGCATTTCTGCTTTCAGTTGCTGTTCAGCAATGAGGTTTTCCCATTTTATTCAGAACCATTCAAGATAAGCCACTGTTTGCCACCAAATGCTTTACATGCATGGGAAGTCTGAAAACCTATAAACTCCTAGTTTACCCAAGTCAGCCAAATAGACCACTTGCAAAAATCCTTTTAAGAGCTGCTTTTTTAGCAGGAAACATTCTGGACAAAATGCAAATATCTAGAAAAAGACTGAGCTCTGTTCCATTAACTTCTATAAAAGTTCTTCTGTTGGCACCATCCCTGGAGGGATTCAAAAGCTGGGTTGACACAGTGCTTAGAGACATGGTTTAGTGATGGTTTTTATCAGAGTTCAGTTGATGGTTGGACTAGATGATCTCAAAGGTCTCCTTCAACCTAAGCAGTTCTTCTATAAAAGCAAACAATCTTATTCATTACTTATGTCTACAGCCGTCATGCTTAGGGGAAAGAGTTACTGGTGTTCTTTTTAGGAAATGGCCAAATATGTTCCCAGTGACTGACTGAATAATCCCTGAGGATGACAATGGCATGATGATGAGGATAAAAATCACATCAGTGTAGGTTGGTGCAGTTAAATCATCCAAGGTATGTGGAGTTGAAAAGGCACACGTATTCTTCAGGTATTTTGGAGCACTCTTGCTCTCATGCTATCAAGTGATCTTACTCCTTGTAGTGGCTGAGCTGCAAATATGCAGAATGAAGAATTCGTCTCTGCCACAAGGACAGCAAGTGGTTCTCAATTGCCACCTGTGTGGCTAAGATATTAATAACCACCTCAAAGCTCCTGATGTTTGCTTTGTTGCCTTTTTACCTTTCTGGTTTTATTTGCTTTGTTTAACAGTATCACTAAAGGCAGGTTGAGTCAACTGAGGGTAACATCATTTGCTCTGCTGAAGTAATTAGGCGACCCTAAAGACTCCAGTGGAATCAGTTGTCTGTCCAAACGCGGTGTATCGTTACCAGTATGGATGGTGAGCGGTCAGCAGGCTCTGGGCGCGTGTCAGAGGAACCAGCAATATCAGCAGGGTAAAGGGGTCACTGGTCACTGCCCAGACCGTTCAATCATGAGCATGGTCACAGGCACTGGCCACCTAGTCCTCACAGCAGGCAGAATGGATGCCACCGAAGTGTTTTGAAGAGCAAGTAAGGTATCTCAGGTGTGTAAGCACCAGCTGTGCTGTGCGGTGGCCTCAATGCAAGAGAATAGCCCCTGCCGAATTTTCTATCCTGGTATAGGCATAGTCATGGCTTCTCAGTGCAGAGAGAGTAATATCCTGCCTCTGTGCTAACATGGATACTTTGAACTGTCTTTGGGTAAGAGAGACGGAAGTTCGGTACAAGAGGATACATAGGTCCAGTGACTAAGGTGGTGGCAGACGGGAGCTGTAGGTGATTTTGAGATCCTTTGACAGGCTCTGCCACCTACAGGGTTTCTGTTTTGCCACGGTCACGCTGTGTATCTCATTTAGTATCTATAGAATGAAGATGCTGATCAGTTCAGATGAGTTTCAAGGACTGATATATATAAGTGCCTGAAATGGTGATGAGGAAGACAAAAACTCTCTTCTCTTTTCAGAAACTTAGGGTTTTTTTCCAGTTACATGGCAGTAGACTTCGTAGGCTCTTATACGCATGCACTGCCAAAACACCTACATCTAGGAGTAAATATAAGTGCATTGTGACTTATTTGCCCATGCTTTCTCCCACAGAATTGTTTCTGCTTAATAATAATTGGTGTGTGGGAGAAAAATCCTATTACAGTACTTCTCTATTGAAATTGCTAGCTAGACACTGAGACTATAACGTGAGCTGTTCAGAGGTCATTCGTCGAAGTAGCCTAGCATAAATCTGTTTTATTTTCTTTGTGGTCTGTTTCTACATCATTTAAGTCACAATGGAGATAATCTATTAGACCTTTGGGCTTGTCTTCCTTTCTAAAATCACTAGAATGTTTAATAGCCTGACATGCAAGAGAAGGAGCAGAGGTGTAGATTGTTCCACCTCTACAGTATTTCTTCATTCATTTTCAATATGCCTGTCAGTTGATCTATATGCTTTCTAATTTCCAAACAATTTCAATGCTGCACATTATTTTGCTTTTCATGGCTCTTTTTAGAAACTCTCTGTGGGGAGTTATTCTGCACCTATATCCTTTTGTAAGGGAAAAAATGCTCTCCATATCCTCACCCATCACATTCACTACAAATTATTACCTGGGAAGATGATTCCATTATATCACAGTCACAGAGGTCATTGTAAAAACTTTATCTGTGTAAAAGACATGCAGTTGTTCTGAACGTTGTGCAATTACAGATCAGAGAGTTCTTGAGTTCTTTTTTGGGCAAGAAAAGAAATAAGGAAAGAAAAAGCGGCACTACTGGAACTAACAAAGAGAAAGGATCAAAAGCAATCACTGTGGTGAGATGTCTTAATGGTGTGAAAAGTAATACTTTGCATGGCTCTATGGATACTAGGCTAAAGGGACAGTAGTTTGAATTTTTTACGCTAAGAACCTCTTTAGTACAGATAAAACTGGAAGAACTTTGGGATCTGAATGCTATAAAAACTCGTTGGAGGCTTCCAGGCTTCCTAGAGACCGCTTCTTATTCTGTTCATGTGTGCATGCTGTATAGTTGCTCCAGTCAAAAAGGCATAAAAAATAAAATTTAGGTAATATCATATTAAATATACAATTTAGTATCCATTGCTTGCATGTGAAAATGTTTCAGACCTGTGAAAGACTCCAAGAAAACAATTAAGTGTGACTTGAATAGATTATAAGATTTTGTCAACTTAAGCATAAGCAGGGGTTGGGGCTACTGAAGGAAAAGGTGCTATGTGAGTTGAGGAGCTTTGCTATATCATTTTCAATGGGGTTTGGGTTGAGTTTTTTCTTTTTTGGGGGGGTGAATTCTTTCAAATGTTTCTTTGCTGCAACCTATTAGGGTGCTATAAGGGTTTACAGAAATAGTGCAGTTAATCATTCTGTACACACACCCACAAATCGAGCTCGGAAGGGCTATTCACTGTGATAAGTTTGCCACAGTGAAACAGTTACAAATTGCTGCTTAAAAAAAAATTAATTGAAACAGATATTCTTGGGCATATATGATTGCTTTGGAGATCTTTGATTACCTTTTAAAAGTTGTAGGAAAATATCTGGTTGCCCAGAAATTCCCTCATTGTTTGGACATTCTCTAAGTAGTTGAATTTCTGATGCAATGATCTATGAAAAATAACTGAATAGATGTTTCTATTCTAATCTAAATTGGTGATTCTATGTACGCATGTAAATGCAGTTATGAAATACGTTACCATTAAGGTTTTTAGATGTGGTTAGAATGATTAAATGCACTATTTCTGTAAACTGCTCTATCCTTTAGAATAGGACACCTATCTGATGACCAAACTGTTACTGCTGGAACTTTGAAACTCCCAGATTCCATAAAACAGATTTATATTTTGGGGAGAAACATTAGGTAAAGGCCTTGTTTTCGACCCTGATTGCATCCAAACAAGGAGAAGACGTCATCTGGATGTCTCAGGGTTCATAGTTCCAATGCCAATTAGATTTTTCCGTACCCCCATGGAGTTATGATAATAGAGCGGTGAAGGAGATGTGATTTTTGTGATTCTTCAGACCTGTTCTGCAACTCACCTGGAACTTGAGTCACTTATGTTTCCTCCTCATAATGAATTTCTGCCTGCAGAAGACATTAGACATTAGGAAAGAATTTTTCCCAGCGAGAGTGGTCAGAGCCTGGAAGGGGCTGCCCGGGGAGGTGGTGGAGTCCCCATCCCTGGATGTGTTTCAGAGTGGTTGAGATGTGATGTTGGGGGATCTGGTGTAGGGGAGAACTTTGTAGAGTGGGGCTGATGGTTGGACTCAATGATCGCAAGGGTCTCTTCCAACCAAAGGGTTTTATGATTCTATGACACTATCTCCAAATGTATGAATTGAGGAAGAAGTTAAGTAGATTTAGTCAGTTTCATGAAAGAAAAGCTTTATTGACGTATGCTTAGAAAGCACAAAATGCAATCCTGCTGTCTTCACTCAAGAAACCTCAGTTTGCAGTGTGTAGTACTGAAGTTTAGCTTTGAGCACCGGGAATGGAGTTTTAAAAATGCGTGTCCTGGGCATTAAGTGAAATATCAAATGCATTTGTAGGCATGAGGGAAGTTAATTTGCATATTTGAGTGTTATAAACAACCACAGCTGTTTGGCTTCGTTAATATATTGCCAGTAGAAAATAGGTCAATATACATTTGCTCTTGTTCTCTGAGCCAGGTGTCAGACTAATGGATGTGTATACATCAGAGGCTTCATTTCCCTAAAAAATATTGCTAAAACAAGTGCACATGAAAATAGTTTGAAATGGTGAAATACTATTACTTCTTTCAGTTTAGGATTTGGTGGAATATGTGTCACTCTGAGGCTGACAATTGCAGCTTTTATTGAAGTCTGCAAGGTAAGCTGCTTTTTCAGCTGTAAAATGCCCCTAGAATATCGTGGGAATGGAGTGGGTAGACAATGGGATTAAAGACAGGACAGAAATTCAGTTCAAATATCTCTTTATCTTACTTTTCCAAGTTCATGGTTTGATTTTACAACTGTGGTTGTTTTTTTTTCTTTTTCCTGTTATATTTCATGTCTCCAATGATGTGGAATTTCACACAGAATTTATTTGTGCTCTGTCTTTGGGACTTTGTCACAAACTCCTGTTTTTTTACCAACTCATGCTAAGCTGCTGAACTTGGCCCAGGGATTTCATGGGAGCTCTTTCCCCATTCACATCCTTATTGCGTCATCTCGCACATACCTGACTCTCTGAAGATACTAATAATATGGTTTGTATTAGAAACATTGTGCTCAGCAGAAGTAGGGAGGGGATTGTCCCTCTGGACTCATCATTGATGAGGCCACCCCTTGAGTCTTGTGTCCAGTTCTGGGCACCTCAACACAAAGTTGTTGGAGGGGCTGGAGCGAGTGCAGAGGAGGGCAATGAAGCTGGGGAAGGGCCTGAAGAGTGATGGAAGTAGCTGGGACTGACATTTTAGTTTGAGGAAGAGGAGGCTGAGGGGAGACCTCTCTACAACTATTTGGAAGGACATTGTAGAGAGGTTGGTGCTGGTCTCTTTTGACAGGTAATTAGCAATAGAATGAGAGGGAATGGCTGCAAGCTGCAGCAGGGTAGGATTAGGAAGGAATTTTTCCCAGCGAGAGTGGTCAGAGCCTGGAATGGGCTGCCCTGGGAGGTGGTGGAGTCCCCATCCCTGGATGTGTTTCACAGTGGTTGAGATGTGGCGTTGGGGGATCTGGTGTAGGGGAGAACTTTGTAGAGTGGGGCTGATGGTTGGACTTGATCCCAAGGGTGTTTTCCAACCTGAATGACGCTATGATTCTATGGCAGTGCTTTTGTGAGAACATGTAGAGACTTGAGGTTTAAAGGCAGGGGAAAAAAGATGCTTTCTGTGGTTAATCTTGTTTACCTATGTATAATATAGGAAAAATTCATTATATTAGTTATAGGAAAGGATTACACAGATGCTTAATTGGGATGCTGTAAATAAATACGTGAATATTTGAATAATGTCTTTTTCTTCGTCTTTGTCTTCAGAATAGAAACATGCTTATGTAAGTAGATGAGGGTTAGGGACAGTTACAGTTCATCTTCAAAATTTGCTTTTTTTTGAGCAACAGAAGGCTTAAGGAGAAATGCTTGGCTGGATAGAGACTGGGCTTTTTTCTTATCCAAGCTCACTTAAAAATAACTCAGTCGCTATTATACAAGCTATTTTGAAATAGCTTAAAATTCATTCGGTAGAATATAATATTTATTCTGTATTGTAGCTTGAACGTAGAATTTTTAACATCTGGGTATTAATGCATAGTGCTGTTTTCATTCCAAAGTCATAAAAGCAGCAGCATAAAAATGTGAAGTGTATAGAAGGGAAAACAATATGTGCCCATGATATAAAAATGCAAAGCCTAAATGTTTCTGGGTTTCTCCTGCAGCTCAAGGGAAAGCACTTCCTGAAGAAGTTTCATTTCCTCCACTTTTCATTAGCAAATGATCCTCTAATATATAGATGCTTTTCTATTGACGTGCTTTTTAATCACTGTGAGATGGAATAGCAAGGCTGGTGGTTATGCCTGATAACACGCACCACATGTTGGAAGCACAGGGCTTCCCCTGTCTTTCTGACAGCACTCACAAAGCCCCTGTTATCTCTCAGCAGCACTTGCCTCGTTGTCTCTCGCTGCTAAACTCGATCACACCATCGACTGCACGTCGCTTGCGAGGGCCCCTTGGGTTTCACCCGCTCCCTGCTCAGCGGCTGGCATTAGCTTGTGAGCAAGCGGTCCCTTGACTTCATAACCCAACACGATATTAAAGGAATTCTTCAGGAATGAAATAGAACTGCAAAGCAAGTTCTATTAAATTCAAATAGGCTCTATTTAAGATTATGACTAAAACAAACCCATGAAACCTGTAAAATAGGAAGCTAAGGCTGGGGATCAGTCTTCAACGCACCTTGTGTGCGGGCAGAGTAGAGCTGATAGAGATGTCATATTACTGTCTTCTGGGATGGCTGTCACTTCTGCCCGCCCTGGCACAGCAGGGAGAGCTCTCCAGGCTGCAGAGACGATTACACATTCTGTGAGGCTTCAGACATCCAACTGTCTGCCTTCCAGCCAGCCTGCAGGCCTGAATTGGAGTCCTCCGTGCTTCCCTCTCTAGCGTGATCATGGTGAGGATGCCCTCTTCCTTTTAGGTGAAAATACTGGAAGAGCAGCAGAGGAAACAGAGAGGATGAGACTGGTTGGTTGCATGGTTGTGTTAAGTGCAGGCACTTCTCATCTCTGAGGGAGGGACAAATCAGATAGCTAGAAGCCTCTAGTAAACCCCTTTGGTATGTGAAAATAAGCAACAGGTATGATTCATTCAGAACAATTTTGTTCATACACGTACTGTTTTCACAGATGCTTTTTGAGTAACTCGGGAAGTATTCAAGGGGAGGGTAATGAGGCTTGTTTTCTCTTTCAGAAATTAAACAGAACTTCTTGTAGCACTTTTTTTTTAAATGAGATTTCATTAAAAATTACTAAACAGTTACTAAACAGAATTAAAAATAAATTCATGAGGAAAGCATGTAACTGGGCAGAGCAGAATTAGTTGAGCAAAACTCGGTGCAGAACGCCTCTGATTTCAGATTACATCTTACTCAAGCAACAAAACTTTATCTAAAAATTCCTGTTACAACTCATATTGGACAATTGCCATTCCCAATTAATTCTGGAATAACACAAGAAAAATGCCTTTTGAAACTAGCTCAGCAGTGAGTATAGAACTGCCACACAAGAACACATTCCTAATGCAAAGTCTGGATTTGAACACAGAACCATTTCTAGTGGTTATAGAGAACCTAAATTGTGCCATGGCTGGTAGTAGCGAGTCTCAGTCCCATCTAGTTTTCTATTTATTCTGCTTCTCTCTGAAGTGTTCCATCTGCATTCTGCAACAGTCATGGCAATGTTAAGACTTCTGCAAGCACTGATTGAAAACCTCAGAGGTAGTCTATAAGCTTAGAGAGGGATGCATGAATAGCAGTGGGAACCTTCTGCAATCCTAAACCACCTAGGACCAGATAAACCAATATTGCAGCAGCCGGAACAACAACCCCCATGGTTCTGGCTAGAATCACGTATGTACCTGATAGTAGAGTTCCAGTAGCCCATCTGGAATATGTAAAGAAGACAAGTAGAACTTACCTTCCTCAAGTTTCAATTTCACAAATCCTGTAGGTCAAGAAGGAGTTTATATACGTATGTACTTGTTTTAAAGTTGAAATGAACTTATGCACTAAGGTTTTGTTGGAGTAGGGTGACCATGGGATGCCATGGGAGAGAGACTGGCTTCATCCTTTTCTTTAGCCTAAGAATAGAAATGTTTTTCCCAAGGTTTATTTTGTACTACACACCTGGGAACTGGTTTGAGGGCTTAAATAGCAGCCCATTGCACCATAGAGCCAAGTGCAGCAGGGTTTCTGCCCCATATGAATGGGGCTGACAAATAGGGCTTAGAGTAGACCTCGCACGTTTCTAGCGAGGTAGCTGGAGCTAGAAGTATCTGACACAGGACAGGGCACAGTCACTGGGCAACTTAATTCCCAAAATCAAGCTTGGCAGAGATTGTCACATACACAGAAGTACCTAAAAAAAGAGGGCTGTTTAGTCTTGTTCTTATTTTGAAACATCTATGAAGAATGATTATTTTAGATTTTTGAAATGTGTAGTACTGTCACAAAAATTTTATAATTTTCCCTAGGAACAGATACATATACTCTTGCAACTCAAACTACTGTTGATGCAGTTTTTACAACTGTAACTATTTGGATCTTAATTGTCTGCTCACGCAGCAATTATTCACCTGTTTCCTGCTCTAAACACCATCAAGAATGTGTATGGGTGTTGAATACTATTGCTACCTTAGTTTAGTTTAGTTCATAGCCAAATAAATATTTCCTTGCAAAAAAAAAACCCCACACCCAAAGAAACAAAGATTTCCACCTGAAGAGTACTAGAGATGTTTTCCATCTTTTAAACCTGAAGCAAATGCTTGACTAAAAGGTTTTTCTTGTATTTTACAAATCCAGTTTTCTTTCAGATATGGAAACAAAGGTATCTTGGTACGAAGAAGAAAGCCAAAGAGTAGGTAGGAGGAGAGGCTGGAAGAGAACCTGGTCTCTATAAAATGACTGTATAAAGTCTTTTACACATTATTATCACCTACAAAATGTCAATATTGTTTGCTTTTCGTGAGTCACCTTCTGTACAAACAGGGTTGTTTATCACGTCTCTATTTTATTTCCGATGGGCCGTTGCACAGACTTTCCCCAGGAAGCACAACTATCCCAGGCATTGAAAGCATGAGGTTTAAATGTATTCTCTGGAGACTAGCTCATTTTCACACTTGAAGAACCAGTGTATTTAGGCCAATCTAACCACCTTCCTGGACAATTAACTTTCTTGTCTAGACTACCTGGGTAACAACGTTTATGGAAGGAAAAAAAATCTGAAGCCTTAACCACTTTTGTACGCATTAAGTTGACATCAGATTAAATGATCAGAACATAATTTAGGACACGAGTGACCCCCTTTTGTAGTAATAACAACCTCCTTTATATAGGCCTTTAGGTGACAAGGAAAACAAATGAACCGCTCACATCTGTGTAATGGCCCTTGTAAAGAAGAAAGGAGGCCCAGAAATCTGGGACCTCATAGCTCTTTGCGCAGAGATGTCTGAACATCCTTCGGGCAAAGAAGGAATAAAGTGGAGGCTTCATTAGAGTTTATTTCATTTCCATGTATTATCTGGCCTGCTGGAGATAGAGACTAGTGATGATGGGCTGCTAAATGGCTGGAAATCTGTCAGCTTTCCACTTTTACCTAGAAAGACTCTCTCACAGCGTATCCTTCCTCCGTCTCCTGGGGTGAAAGATCTATGGGACTATTGCTGAAGCCGCATGTGGAAGAGGCAGAAGAAGGGACGGCAGGAATTGCAAGGGGAAGGCTCTTCCTATTCCAGAAGTTTCTTCTTCCTCTTGTCCAGCTGAGTGTAATTGTCTAGCAACTTCTTCAAACTGATCCCTTTTCCTCAGTAGATGAAACATGCAGCTAATCATCACGACTACTAGTTTCTTTGATTTCTGCATCTGTTCCCTCACTTAGAGCATGCAGACTGGATAGTCAGGGACGCTGAACTCAATGCTTGGTTATTTTAGCATCGGGCAGGGACTCTCACTGCAGCCAAAGGGACAGTAAACAACTGTAATATTTGTGGTTTAAGAAACAGTTAGTCTGGCCTAGTGTATCCCTTGCGCCTGCTTCCAGAGGGAATGGGATCTCTGAAGTAATGGACGCATTCCCCACAAGATAATAATAAGATTTTAGGGTGAGGGAGATGTGGTTTGGAAGGGACCTCTGTCACTCAGTGCAGGAACAACTCCAAAGTTAGAGTGTTTTCCTCAGTTTTGCTTGTCTAGTTGAGGCTTGAAAATCTCCAAGGATGGAGTTTCCACAGCCTGTCTGGCCAACTTGTTCCAGTGTTGCACCTCTCTCATTTTTTTTCTTATTTCCAAGCAGAATTTCCCCTGCAGCAACTTCTAACTGTGACTTCTAATGCTTTCCTTGTACACCTCTGAGAAACATCTGCTTCTGTCTTCCCTGTAACTGCTCTTTAGGTAGTTGAAGGCTGCAATTAGATCTCTCCCTCAGCCTTCCCCAGGCTAAACAAAGCCAGTTAATTCTCTGTCATTGTTCAACTACCATATGCTCCGTCCCCCTAACTATTTTAGTAGTTGTGCTCCGGCAGACTCCACAGCTTGTTGGTGATGTGCTAGGAGACCTGATATTGGATAAAGGGTTCCAGATACAGACTCAAAACTTGCAAATAAATTGAAGCAATAGCCCCTCACTGAAGTTCTGTCTGTGCTTTTGCTCATGCAGACTGAGATGGGGTTACTATTTGTCATTTCCAAGAACACGTTGCTGACCCATAGTCAGCCTAGGACTCTGCAGCTCCTCTTCTGCATACCTGCTACCCACTTACCCAGTCTACGGTCTATATCAAAGGGACAGGGAACTGCTTGATGACGGAGTGGAGCATCTCCCATAGAAGGAGAGGATGAGGGAGCTGGGTCTCTTTACCTTGGAGAAGAGTAGACTGAGGAGTGACCTTATTAAAATTTATAAATACGTGAAGGGTGAGTGTCAGGAGGATGGAGCCAGGCTCTTCTCAGTGACATCCAATGATAGGACAAGGGGCAATGGGTGCAAGCTGGAACACAGGAGGTTCCACTTAAATATGAGGAAAAACTTCTTCACCGTGAGGGTGAGGGAACACTGGCAGGGGCTGCCCAGGGAGGTTGTGGAGTCTCCTTCTCTGGAGACATTCCAAACTTGCCTGGACGCGTTCCTGTGTGCCCTGCTCTAGGTGTTCCTGCTCCGGCAGGGGGATTGGACTGGATGAGCTTTCAAGGTCCCTTCCAGTCCCTGAGATTCTGTGATTCTGTGACTTAGTAAGCTTCCTGGCAACCCATTTTTCCAGTTTATTGGAGTCACTCTGAATGGCAACCCAACCCCTCCAGCATATAAACCACTCCCCTCCATCTGGTGTCATCTGTGAACTTGCTGAAGGTTCCAAGTCTCCCATTGTCCGGGTCACTGATAAAAATATAAAATATTGTCAAGCACTATTGACCCCTGAATAATAGTATTTATAACCAGACTTTGATCTGCTCTCTACTTTGAGCTCAGTGGCCCGGTCAGTGGTACCGTGCACTCTGTAGTCCATCCAAACCCTACCTGTCACCTCCGTTTTGCTACGAGGGTACTATGGGAGACTGTGTTGGAAGCTTTGCTGAAGTCAGGGTTTACTGTAACCCCTGCTCTACCCTGTGCACACACCCAGTCGTTTTAAGGTACCTTGTGTTTGAACATCTTGGTATCATAGCAGTTGGTATTTTGAACACTGGGTTAGCAGGAATAGAGAGTGTAATTGGGTCTTGGGTTTGGCTGAGAAGAACACGCCACATTTTGGAGATTGTTCCAGAATCCCCGTGTTCAAGCTACATTTAAAAATACCAAGTATATTAAAGTAGGAAAGTTACAACTCAGCCCTGTATATTGGCTCAGTCACCTGCATATCGTGATGGAGCAAGAGCGTGCTTGGAAAAAAAAGGGGGTCAGTGCAAAACCAAGCACAGAGTCTCACCGTGAAAAACTCAGTATAGCTTCTGGGATTTTAGGAAAAAAAGTACATTTCTTTTTTCAGCCAACTCTTTGATGCTTCTCCTGGAGGGTACTTGAAACTGTAATTACCGCACCCTGAATCTTTTTAATTTATGCTGATATTGAAGATGGAAGTGTCAAGAATTATTCAGGAAAGGCACAGGGAAACAAAGAAGGGATTAGAAAGTCATGACCCTACATGAAGATGACAGAGAAAAGCATTTCATTTTATTTGAGAAGAGATGCAGCAAGGAGGCTTTCAAGTGTTCCTCCCTGTCAAAGAGAAGTCCAAAGCCAATAACAGAGTTGAATTACATGGAAGAGTTTTTTGTCCTGGTTTAAAAATCCTTTCGAGTGCTGCAAGGCTCCTTACAGTTGAGACCTATTTTCCATCACCATCTTGGAGTTACTTTGCTTGGTTTTGCCCTCTGCAATGCTTTTATTTATTTATTTCTGTCAGATATTTATGTTAGTATGCCATAAAAGAAGTGCTTGGGCTGGTGGAAAATATGTCAAATTGTGTAATGGAGCAAAAACCCATCCTGCCATTTCAAAAATGCCATGAATATGCCATGCTCACTCTTCCAGCTACAGAGAGAATTGCAATTAAGGACAAAATCTATTTAAGTGTGTCGTTATTTTGAAGTTGTGCGTGCACACCCTAATGAACATGCAGAGTCAGTAGCTCCATCATTTACGAGAGTGTTCTAGAGTGGATTAATTGTACTTTTAATAGTTCTACTTTGGCTATCCGGCCTATTTTATACTGTGCCTTTTTTTCTAGTACTTCTTGCTCTACAGGGCTCCTGACAGCTCACCTCCTCTTTGCCACATCCAGAACCCAAAAATCAGGGAACAGTCTTGACTCTATCAATTAACTTCATGCTCTCTTTGGCTTTCCTCTTTTTTTCAAAGATCTCTTGCTCATTTTATTCCATTTTGCCATTTCACAGTACAATTTTGCCATGGCTTGTTTTCCCTGGTAAGCGACTAACAGGCTGAAGCTCGCACAGCCCGCTCTGCCTGCGAGTGACTAGGAAATCATGGACTTAGGGGATTGTCAGAGTTGACAGTGACCTCTAGAGCTCATCGTGTCCAACTCCCCTGCTAAAGCAGGATTGCCCAGAGCACATCACTCAGGGCTGCATCCAGGTGGGGCTGGAAGGTCTCCAGAGAAGGGGACTCTATACACTATTTCTGTGTTCCAGCTTGTGCCCGTTGCTCCTCATCCTGTCACTGGGAACCACTGAGAAGAGTCCGGCTCCAGCCTCCTTCAACCCACCCTTCAGACACTTGGAAGCATTCCTGAGGTCTCCCCTCAGCTTTCTCTTCTCCAGGCTCAGGAGTCCCAGCTCTCTCAGCCTTTCCTCATCAGGGAGATGCTCCAATCCCTCCATCATCTTTGTTGCCCTGTGCTGGACTCTATCCTGTAGCTCCCTGTCTCTCTTGAACTGCGTAGCCCGGAACTGGAGGCAGGATTCCATTTGTGGCCTCCCCAGTGCAGAGCAGAGGGGGAGAATGACCTCCCTCCACCTACTGGCCACTCTTTCCTAGGCAGCCCAGGATGCCAGTGGCCTTGGCCACAAGGGCACATTGCTGGCTCATGGAAATTTTGCTGTCTTCACCAGGACTCCCAGGTCCTTCTCCTCAGAAGTGCTTTGCAGGAGATCCACCCCTAACCTATACTGGTGCCAGTTCTTCCTCCCCAGGTGAAGTACTCAAGCTTTCCCAAAGTCAGTGCTCTAGTTGGCTGGTGATTTCTTCTCCTGTCCCTTGAAGTAGATGTTGCCTGGAATCAAGTTGAAGCACATGATGCACCAGCTGTTGGAATCGAGTTGAAGCACACGATGCACCAGCTGCTGGCAAGGAGAAGGAGCAATAAAATCCTTAGGCATTCAGCTACTTTGCCAAAATTTGAACAGCATTTGAAAGGATGTCCTCTTCAGAGAAAAATGAGATGTTTTCAGGAACAGAGGTACAGTAGCAGAGATGAGCTTTTTGTTCAAAATGTAGTAGATGTACAGAATATAGATGAACAGCATAAAATCCCACAAGCCAAGTCCCTCATAATGTTTTTTCGTTACCATAACATACTGAAATAATCTGCTTTTAAATTCAAGATCTCTTACACAGTGCATGGAACTGCAGTGAAATATAAAGACTAGTTTAAAAATTTCAGGTTTAATAATGGTCTCTTGAGTTCCTTGGCATGGGGAGCTGTTTCTGTTGTATGAAACAGAGCTGCTCTGATCAACTGGGACTTGTGGATTTTGGGGAAACGGTGTTTATCATGTGGCGGGTGTTATTACTCATGCACAAACCCAATTTCCAAATGAAGGATACTCATGGAGTACCACCGCAAGCAGATACTTGATGCAAATCCTGCAAAGTCCTAGTCAGTGTTGCAAAGATCAAAACAATGCACAGGCAATATGAGCTGTCGGTGTTTACACCCTGCCTTCCCCTATTCCTCCAAGGGATCTTGAGGAAGCATCTGCCCTAGGCTATAGGCAGGAGTGATGATCGTGAATGCATTTGTCATCTAAAGCTTCAAAACAATTGGCTGAACCGAATGGATTTCATTTTTTGGGGGGTTATATTTTAAATATTGTGTCCCATGGTGGTCCTTTCCTGTATGAGAATTTCCTCCCAGTGGTTTCCTCCTGATAGGTCCATATTACATGCCTCGGTTTGTCACAGAATCACAGAATCTTAGGGATTGGAAGGGACCTTGAAAGCTCATCCAGTCCAATCCCCCTGCCGGAGCAGGAACACCTAGAGCAGGTCACTCAGGAACGTGTCCAGGCGAGTTTGGAATGTCTCCAGAGAAGGAGACTCCACAACCTCCCTGGGCAGCCCCTGCCGGTGTTCAGTCACTCTAAATGTGAAGAAGTTTTTCCTCATATTTAAGTGGAACCTCCTGTGTTCCAGCTTGCACCCATTGCCCCTTGTCCTATCATTGGATGTCACTGAGAAGAGCCTGGCTCCATCCTCCTGACACTCACCCTTTACATATTTATAAACATGAATGAGGTCACCCCTCAGTCTTCTCTTCTCCAAGGTAAAGAGATCCTACTCCCTCAGCCTTTCCTCAGATGGGAAATGCTCCACTCCCTTCATCATCTTGGTAGACCTGCCCTGGACTCTCTCAAACAGTTCCCTGTCATTCTTGACCTGAGGGGCCCAGAACTGGACACACTATTCCAGATGGGGCCTTATCAAGGCAGAGTAGATGGGGAGGAGAACCTCTCATGACCTATTAACCACACACCTTGTGTGTAGCACACTACCGGAGTGAGTGTATATGGGTGCAGAGGTGTGATCATTTCTGCAGTCTTGGCTTCCATTGGTAATTGAAAAATTAAATTAAAAGTGTTAATTTTCTTTTGAAGCTCACTATTCCTACAGTGTATCTCGTCCCTGGATGAGCCAGCCGTGTGCGTGTTTTCCTTTGGGTGGCGTGCAGGTCCCTTACCGAGCTAATGAAATGCAACCTTCCTTTTCAGACAATGTAGGCAATGCAATGATTAAACACTGAAAACTTCTTAAGTCATTTCCATGTGTTTTACCTACTTTCACTGCAGGAGACAGCTTTTGACCTTGAAAGATAATTGCACAAATTGGCCTCTATTAAGATCCCTCCCCACCTTCCCAATAATGTAATAAGTATAGGAGCCTGAGAAATAAAGCATGTAATGTCAGTGTTATGAAAGCTTAATCATTGGTCATTACAGTAGAACAAAGTAATTTAATAATTGCTCTGTGAAGTACCATTAGTGCACGTTAACTAACTGCTGTGGGAGGCTAGGTGTCTGAGGAAATGTATAATAGAATCATAGAATCATTTGGGTTGGAAGAGACCCTTGGGATCGAGTCCAACCATCAGCCCCACTCTACAAAGTTCTCCCCTGCACCAGATCACTCAACACCACGTCTCATCCACTCTGAAACAAGGTCAGGGATGGGGAATCCACCACCTCCCTGGGTGCTTTCCAGAGCACAACAGCAGTCCCTCTCTCTCTACTGCAAATGGAATGCCTCCACAGAAGGTATCTCTGTCCCAGAGCCTAATGCAGAGGTGCTGGCTCAATAAGGGGAAAGCAAGATGTTTGGTTTCCTGGACAAGTGGGCTTTGGTTAGCTTTACAAATAACCTAGCAGCAGGTATAGACTATAAGCTCCTGGAGCAGAGCCATCCTGGTGATTTGGGTTTGCATATCATTCAGTGCAAAGAATATTCCTTTCCTATCCCTGATGTGCTGCAAAATGTAGTGATGTCCTCTCTGGTGTTGGGTTGGGTTGCCCGTACCTTCGGGCTCTCCGTAGTCTAGTAGTCACCCGGTCGCCTGGCCTAGAAGTGTGCGTGGGGCTGCGAGATGTAACTCAGGGGGGGTCTTTGTTAATAATGTAGTTGACCACCTTTTTCTGAGGAAGTGTGGAGCTAATCAAGAGACACTGAAGGAGAGATGCTTCTAGAGATTTCTGAAATTAGAGATCTAAGTATATTTTATACGGTTTTTAATTCCAAAATTTTTGTGCATCTGGTCTGTAAACAAACCTGCTGTTCAGTCCTTATCCTGACGTTGGTATTTCTTTTTACCTGTGATTTCAAACCCCTCATTTGGAATATTCCAAACCTACCTGAAAGCATTCCTGTGTGACCTGCTCTAGGTGTTCCTGCTTCGGCACAGAGACCAAGGAGAAAAAGTCATATTCAAGGTAATAACACTTTGAAAAGGAAAAACCAGACCCAGGGCAGACATAAGCAGAACCTCCCTGCACTATGGTATACCAAAAACGTTCATTTCTCTTCCCTTTGATTCCTTTTTTTCTTTCAGCAGCTGATACTGGATTATTTGTCACTCTCACTTAGGAAACAGTTCAAGGTAACGCAGTACTTCTACCTCCCAACTGTACTGTAAGGCCCTTGTTTGAATTTCAGACCAAGCAAATATATTTTTGGAAATACACGTCATTTGTACAGTTGAGACTGTGCATCCCAGATCTTAAAATTACCTGAATTTTTCCCATCCTTGCAGCTTATGATGAAGTCAGAACTTAATCTTTGAGTTTTTCTCAACACACCCCCCACCCCTAAAAAAAGGCAAAAATACAATTCCCTTTTCCCTAAAAGAAAGAATAGGATGAATGAGTGTCTCTGGAAAGTAAATCTCTTTCCCCTGCTGTTCATTTCTCCCAGAGCAACTGTTCCAGTTGAAAAAATGTTGGATGAGGATACTTTGTCAAGGAAAACACATGGCCACGCATTCTACTTTGAATAGAGGTGAAAAACTATACTTTTTCTTGAGTAAAGTCTAGTAATTAACTGCCCTTAATAAATACTTGAGAAGCAACAGTAAAAATACTTGTGTCTCTGAGCAGTTAACTCGTTAATATCCAGAGAATGATGTCTGGAGCAACAATAGAAAAATATTTCTAAGGTTGATGAAAATAACACAGGGACCACGTTTTGCTTATTACTGGCTTCGAAGCTGAGATTCAGATGGCCATAATATCTCTAAACAGAATATTCTCAATGAGGATGTTGACAAAATATGGCTAGGAAGGAGTTAATCATCTTTTTACCTGTGCAAGCATTAAGTAACTAGTAACAATTAGCTACAATAAGGTACAAGAGAATGACATTTTAAAGACTTTGAGTCCAATATACTCTACTCTTAGATTTTTTGGTCATCTTGATGTTTTGAGCAGTTTACTGGTCCCACCATTAAAGCCATAACAAAAAATAACGAGTGCAGTGATCTCCTAGAAACTCATTCCTGTGAAATGAAGAGCCAATTAAGACTAAGACTAAGACACATCAACACAGTGTCAGCAGTGACTCAGAGTAATTAACGTTTGACATAATTGGCATTAAAACGTGTCAAATAATCATGTACGTTTTGTCACTGGTGGGTAAGAGCCTTTGGGTGAAGTCACTGTCTCTGAAAAATATGAAATGAGGAAGAGGAAGTCCTGAGTCTATCTGTCCAACCTGAAAATTACTCAGCACATAATGCTTACACAGGTAGTGCCTTTTAAGTTCTTCCAGGAGATAATAAAATCAGGACAATTCATTGTTGAACAATAAATTAAACTCAAGGAAAAGGCTTTCCGTGTAACCTTCCCGTTTGGTGGCATCGAATACATAAAGGAAAAAGTAAGAGCATGTCCTGGTTTGAGGCAAAACAAACCAATTTTCCGTTCAGTAGTTTTACTTTTTTAGCTGGGCCTCTTCTAACTAACTAAAGTCTGAAACTAACAGCACATTGTTCAGAGAGTGTTTCGTCTCACAGTGATAAGACCTGATTATACCAAGGGATGGTATTCNCAGAGCAATACTCTGAATCTGAAAAAAAAAGCAGCAGGGAAAGAATTTATCCGCTTCTGACAAGGGTGCAGTAAGGTGTGGGCTTTGGTGAGGCTCTTTATCAGTTTTGCAGACTTATTTAAGGACGAAAAAGTGCTTCTTACACACTATAAAATTGGAAGTGGTGAGTGTGCATTCCCCTGGCATCGGCCTGTGGGGTGGTTTTGCAGTGATTGGGACTTGGCAGATGAAAGCTGACACTGATTCAGCATATTAAGCAATAAAATATTTCTATTAGATTTCTGTGATTCATCAGACTCGAGTAACAAGAAGCATAGTGGAAATTCCCCCGTGTCATTTTACAGCTGACTGTGAGGACTTGGGGCAGATTTGCATGTTGTTAAACAGCCAAGAGTTTTCTTGTCGTCTGAAAGGACTGCTTGATGGCTTGGGGACAGCCCACAAGAGTTCTTGCTCAACGCAAGTTAAAGTTTCTGCTTGCTTATTTTTGTCCTTTCAGTATTTTCTTTTCCAGAATAAACATGAAATCAGTATTCCCCTGCCGAGTCCAGCCACCACATGAAATTAGGATTTGTCAACGTCTCCTCAGTTACGCTGTTGTGATTTTGGTTTTTTAGGGGTCTTTTTAAGAAACAGAACTCAAAACATTGCCTTTATACTGCACAGTTGTAAAGTGGTCCTAGCACTTACCTTACCTGTATTAAACTTGATAAGCAGTGATTTTGTAAGCAAGAGGAGATTCCATCTGCTACAGTGCCATATAAAGAGTAATTGGAGTTCCCAAGTTATATTTTTGGGGTTAAGGGATTCCTTGGTTTGATTTTTATTCTAGACAATGAATTCTACTCTGAATTGCCCTTATATGTAATGCAATCAGTGATAATCATGCAGCAGATAAAATTATTATTGATCTTTGTGGATTTCTGGCTTTTGAGGAAGGGTTAATTGCAGTATATTTTTACTTTTAATATATAGACCAGGTAGCAGCAGCAATTGGGTGTTGGGGTGAAGAGTATTTGTGAGAAAACTCTCAGCTTTGGTTGTGGTCACAGCTGGCATCTTTACGGGCCAGTGTGGATACAGCTCTGATGAGAATGTGTGCTATTATAGCCTAAATAGTTAAGACAAACAGTGCTGTAAATGTCATCTAGAGTTATAACTCTCCAAATGTCCCGAAAGGAAGGATACATCCTGAACTGCCTGTGTTGTTGCCAACTTCGTGCCAACTCTGTATCTCCCCTTCACATGCTTGTTGTTATTCTGGTTACTGGGGGGAGCGATGATGAAAATCAGACTGAGATGGAAATACAGGATGAGAAGCTGTCTCAACCACAGGAAATTAATTGCAGATGCTTTGTTTATTCTCCCTCTCTTTGCATCAGCGCTGCTCATATCCTCTCATAAATGTGCTTCTAGGTATTGTTGGCAGAACGGATCAGTCCCTCAAAAAGGATGGTACGGTTACATAAGGGCACTCCACGATAAGTTCACAGCATTTGACAGTTGTTTATGCAGTGAAATAATTTTGAACTCATGCAAATTTCAAAACAAGTGTGGAAGGCTTGCAAAGTTCTGCCTGTTTTTCAGGAAAATGCCATCTACCTCTCCAACCATAGCTTCCTCCTCTCTCAGGAGAGGCTCATTAGGAGAATGTCTCCTAGAGTCGTCCTTTTTGGGGCTGTGAGTCATTCTAGCCCTGCTATGCTGCCTTCTTCTCTCCCTTGAGTACAAAACAGGCATGCTCTCTTAGTTTTACTGCAGAGGAATTTCTGCTGCCTCCAAACCATCTTAAATTCAGCTTTAGGAATTTGAAGCACAGCTTTTGGAGCCTGTTCAGTTTCAAGAGTCCTACAGTCTGTCAGTGTTTCCTGGCTGCAATCTGGAACCTGCAGTGGTATCACAGCAAGCGTTTCTTCCTTGTGGATTCTTTATATAATATGTGCACAACCTACAGTTAATGGTGTGGAAATGTTTTATTGCAACTTCCCCTTTTAAGTAGATGTGTTTCTAAATGATTGTGCCTAAAGCGTCTGCTACGCCTCCTGTAACTCATTCAGTATTAAATCCCACTTTCCCAGACTCCCAACTGTATGAAGTGTTTGGAGAAAAAGAATCTCATCCTGCATAGTGTTTCCTTGGTCTATGTCTGCTGGGCCTTTTGGTGAGGGACACCTTGTAGCTGGCCGGTCACATCAGATGAGTTAAACTCCCGCCAGGGCAACGTAAGGCACCAACAGAATTAATAACACTGTAAACCTACAGCGCAGTGTATTGAAATTGCATAGCAGGCGGGCAAAGAGGTGAAAGAAAAATGTACTTAAATTACTTGTAAACCAGAACACCCTCCTTTTCCTTCGGCTAACTGTGCTCCCCTAACACAGTGGCAGGCAGAGAAGGAGATGGTGCCTTTGGTGGCATCCTGTTCAACGAAGCTCCCCTTGGATTAGTGTTCATCAGAGCACGCTGCCCTCGGTGTAACGTTTTACCACTTGCATGTGCTTTTTCCTCTGAAGGCTACCAACCTCCAGACACTTTTAATCCTGTCCCCCAAAGAACATAATTTATGTACACCTTCTCTAAAAGAAGGCTGCCCGTAGCTGCAACTTAATGCGTGCTTTTACTTAGAGATGCAAACATCCCTTCCTTTGGCCTGGATGTCATCTCTCGTGCTTGAAGGGCTAGCTGTGAACTCCTCCTTTCAGCAAGGGAGAAGCCCCTTCTCTCTCTGTTCGTTCTGAGTCTCCTGTGTCGTACCCTGGATGAACTAGTGTGTCGGATAGCATTCTACACATGAACACAGTCTTCTACATCCCGATTCTTGCCGGGTGGGATTTGCCAGTGGCTCTGGATCTCAGTGGGAATGAGCCATTTGACGTGAAATGAGCTGGGAATGACTGGCGTTCAGCCTCCTTTTCCTAAATGCACTGGGATAGTATAAGTGAGCCACATAGACAGCCCAGCTCCTTCTAAGGAGCGCTGAACTGCGGTGACGGCCCACAGATGCACGAGAAAGGTTTCACACTGTAAAACTGCAAGGATTGGAAGGAGATCTTTTGTTTCTCTTTTAAATCCTTTGAACGTTCAGAGAAGCCTGTAGGCACTTGCAGTATTGGTTTTTTCCTGTGATCTGAAGCACCGCTCTCTCTTCCACCTGCTGTTTTATTCTTGGTATTTTGGAAAAAGCTGGCATTTTGGAAGGACCAGGAAGCTTATTCGCCTGCCTGAGAGAGCTGGAGTTGGAACAATGCATTAGTTTGGTCACAAATCAGATAATAAAGGGTTTTTTTTTTTAATATGTCCTCTGACTTCTGTTATCGTTGCAGGGAGATGGTTAGTTGATTGACAACATTTCTTTCCTTCCATATCACAGTCTTTTAGCACCCAGAAGTGATGTGTTTGGTTAATTTACAGCTCTGTAAGGCTCCTTGATTGAAGATACAAATTACCATACAAAAGCAAAGCTCCCAAAAGATGAATTTAGACATATACTTACAGGTATGTAGATACTAATTTCTACATTTATAGTAGCCCTTTAAAACTCAACAAAAGATGTGCAATTTCTTGTTCTTTGGATAACTGTTTTGATCTGGTTCTCTGTATCGAGTTTCTATTTTGATGAATATTATAGAAAAATGGTACCGTCACACAAGGGATCAAAAGGGACTGACCTCCAGTTATTATTTGCCAAGGAAATTGGATTGGTGCTGAGTAGTGATGAGTCAGAGACTGATGGGCAAAAATGGGCAAACAACGTTTCGATGGAACTCCACTCTATGAAAATAATCTTGTAATAAATTAACATTTTTCAGATACAGAAAACTCAGCAGATACTTCTGCATTTCTATTTGAGCTGCACTATATTGGTAAACTAGAAACTGGACTTAGTGGTTGGAGAATGGCATGTACCTTTTCAGCAAGGAGGAGCAAGTATTGGTTCAGTCTTTCAGAACTGACAGTATCGAAGGAAATAGAGCGATAAATTGTGGCCCTGCTCCATTTACTCTGCTTACTTTTTGTTTGAGTTTGGTTCACCAGGACAACAGCAGCCCCATAAGGCAGACTTACCCCATGCAGTGCTATGGGCTTGGGGAAGTGTGGCTGGAGCTGCCTGGCAGAAAAGGACCTGGGGGTGCTGGTTGACAAGTGGCTGAACATGAGCCAGCAGTGTGCCCAGGTGGCCAAGAAGGCCAATGGCATCCTGGCTTGTATTAGAAATAGTGTGACCAGCAGAATTAGTGAGGGGATTGTCCCCCTGGACTCAGCACTGGTGAGGCCACCCCTTGAGTCTTGTGTCCAGTTCTGGGCACCTCAGCACAAGAGAGATCGGAGGGGCTGGAGCGAGTGCAGAGGAGGGCAATGGAGCTGGGGAAGGGCCTGGAGAATCAATCTTATGGAGAGTGATTGAGGGAGCTGGGACTGTTTAGTTTGCAGAAGAGGAGGCTGAGGGGAGACCTTATCACTCTTTACAACTACTTGAAAGGGCATTGTAGAGAGGTTGGTGCTGGTCTCTTCTCCTGGGTAATTAGCAATAGAACAAGAAGGAATGGCCTCAAGCTGCAGCAGGGGCGGTTTTAGGGTGGACATTAGGAAAGAATTTTTCCCAGAAAGAGTGGTCAGACCAAAGCCATACCACCAGCCGTACCTTGAAAACCCGTGCCTCAGTTGCCTATTGCAATGCCATAGTTTTCAGAGATGGATGGGCAAAGATTGCCCTCACAAGCGTGTACTGGTTTCAGTGGTTCCTGGGGATGAAGATGTAAGAGTCTTTGTAAGAGACAGACAATATGGTAGGTGCATTTTACAATGTGAAAAGATGTAGTCCGAGGGTATAACCGGTATGACAGATCCCACCTGTAAAGGCTATGTGTTGTGCAGAAGATTTGTTGAGGAGCGTGATACTGGATTTTGAAAAATGGTAAAAAATTAGAGCTGTGACTTAAATGTTGGGCTACATTTTCATGTACACTAGAATGGTTTTGTGGGGTGACTTTTTAAATACGCCCTATCTAAATCCCGATACAAGCAGCTTACAAATTTGAAAAGGTGAATCTCCACCCCAAGTGTCTGGAGTGGTGCTCAGTCCTGCTGCTTTTCTCTCCTCATTGGTGGGTACCACTCGGTTTTGGTTGATGAAAACTTGGCTGTGGTCTTGGATGGAAACGAACAGCAATCAGGCAGGGGAAAATCCCCTCTCATATTAATCAATTGCTTTTAGATCACAGTATCTTGTTTTATACCCCATCATTTACTGTTGAAGTTGTTTGTGTTTTCTTATATCCTGCAGACCTGTTCTTTGCATGAATTGACTTAGTGGAATTTATGCTCTGTCGATCCCTTCAAATTATTTTGACGTTTTCAGTGCTATATGGAATTACTGTATTATTCTCCTTTAATTTAAAGGGTTACAGTCAGGTTAAACATTAATGTTTGTCTGCACATATATTAGCTGTATTGGAGAGGAGACCACAAACAAATTCCAAGTCTCTCTTTTTCTTATCTTATTATAGATAAAGGTGCTTTTTAAAATACTGACAGATTTTTTTTCATTTCTTTTTTGGTACTTTTGTTGGTTTTTTTTTAATATTAAGAACCTTATATCTAGCCTTAATGTGGTGGGATTGTTTAAGAGTCCAAATCTACCCCAGAAAAAACAGTACAAAAATAGGAGTGATTTCCATGCATGAAATAAAACTTACTTCTTTATTTTCTGTAAATAGGCTTAGCTCTACTGACCTCAGTCAAATTATGCTAACCTGCTTTAGCTGGAGGTATGGCGCATTATGCACGTTTCCTTTTTGCTGCAGTCCCTTTTTTTCATTATTATCCACCACCAGTGTTTCTCCCTTTCTCACCACAGAATCATAGAATGGTTGGGGTTGGAAGGGACCTTCGAGATCATACAGTTCCAACCCTCCTGCCCTGGGACACCTCCCACCAGACCAGGTTGCTCCAAGCCCCATCCAGCCTGGCCTTCAACACTTCCAATTCTCCTCCTTTTTCTCATCCCCTTCTCCCTCCCAAAACAGAACTTCTGGCCTTCCCTCACCTCTCTTTTTTTATTCCCCTTACCCCAAACCAAGCATCTTCTGCCGGGTCTCCTATTTAATGCTGTACTTCCGAGGAGCCTTTTACCCACCACCTCATTTTCTGCCTTCAGATACTTTTCCCAACTCTGCATCCCATCATCCTCACGAAGAACTGGGCGGTGTTAAGTCTGCTCTGCCCTGCTGTGCTGGCCTATTTGCTGCTGCTTCTGTTTGACAGCATTTGCCGTCTGTCTCTGGCTGAGTTCACTGCTTGTAGGGTCTTGAAATAGAGAAAAGGTAACTATTTCTTTGTTTTGAGTTTACAGAGCAAGTAGCAGGGTAGAGCTCTGGGATCCTAGGCCACACAGGGGATATAAATTAATCTACACTCTCTTGGATACGCTCAGTGTTGTAAATTCACAGTTGATGGCCAGGAGTCACCACAAAAAATATATTTTATGTCAAATCACGTAGAGAAATAGATGCTGGAGTTCCTTTTCTTTTTTTCTTTTTTTTTTTTTTTTCCCTCCACTGTGTGTTTTAATGAGTTTAGGAATCCCCCAAAAGTAATTAAAATTTTCCTTATATATACTCTTCTACTTAAAAGGGTATATTTGCAGCTCAGTGGATTCACCAGCTTCTAGTCAGAGCTGCAGAACATGTTACACCTTTGGATGTCTAAATTTCCCCCAGATGTGGGATCAAAGATGGAGAGAGGGAAGAGTTAATGAAGTAGAAATCTGTACAAATACTCCCCTAGGCTTTGGAAACATGCACAGCATGTAGCACTTCGGGTGCAGCTATGCAGAAGGCCAGAGAGCATAAGGCCACATCATTTTGATACTTTCCACATCTTGACAGGCACCAAAGGCCTGGATTGGGATTCGTGGGTTTCTCCTCCCCGTGTGCCCCATTCTGCATAGTTCGTCTCTGAGCCAGGGAATGCTGGTTTTCCCCAGTGCTCTCTCTCTCTTGTTCTGCTCTGCTGAGTTCCCAACTCATTGGTTTCCACTTTATGTTCTCATGACTCAGTTGACTTCAAAAGATTCTCAGTTGAATCCGTGCTAGCAGCATCTTTGCAGGGAGATCCTATATTAAAAAATACCAACCAAACAACAAACCCAAACACCTTAGTAATGAAATCTTTGAATGTATCAAGGAGTTCTCCACGTCAGAGTGATTTTGAATGACAAAATGTTTTACTTGGAAAATGAACTGTCAGATTATTTTGTTAGCTATTGGAAATTTACATGTCAGAAAAGATGCTTATACTTTACTGGAAGCCTTGAAACTCCTCCTTCCAGTAGAGTCTCTGTGCTCACTGCTTCTCGCTGAAGCACAGGGGAGCGGAAAACCAGAGCGGCGATGAAAGTATACCTTGTATTTTGTACCAAGCAAATCAAACCCAGCTTTTTACGTTCCTTTTGAAGTTTATTTTTTAATTCTTATTAATTAGGGCTTCCAATTATTAATGTTTATGCAGATTTCTAAAGCTCCATCAAAGGTCTTTACAGCATAATGCAATTAAGTTTCAGTTGATTAGGCAATTATAAATAAATGAGAATTTTTTCCATGTGAACAATGCACTCAGATAAACTGTTTTGTGGAACTAACATGATAAAAGGAATGCTGGGGGGTGTGTGTGTCACATTTATTATGCAAACTTATAAAATCCTTGGAATTTGGAACTTTTAACATTCTGTTCTCCGTCTGGCTTCTATTGATTTTATGATAGGGAACACCAGATAAGATGGAAATTAGTGCCCTTTTTTTTTTCCTCTTTAAGTCAATTATGCACCATAAGTCATGGCTAGGAGACATTTGCATGTTTAATTCAAGCTTAGTTATGGAAAAAAATACATGCTTTGTACTTTTCAAACACTTTAATTAAACCAGTGGCATTTATGAATATGAAACAAGTAATAAATGCATTTTATTTGTTCAAGAGATTACGGATGGATGATAATATTCTAATTTGGAACAGTTTTACAGGTTCCTTAAAGTCTTTCAAAGCTTTTAACGTTTAATGTAGAACAATGCTTTTCTAACTTTAAAGTAGACACTGCAGCAAATAATAATCCCTTTTTACTGTGGGTGCTATCACTTCTATCAGAGACTAATGCGTGTGTAGAACACGCCACCTGAAATAAGTGACAGAGTGTGCAGAGCACGTGCTTACCCCCATTATTAGGTTCTACAAGACGGGAATTTGTTTGAAAACATTTTAACCATTTAACATCAACTGTTGAATCCTTTGAAGGGCATAACTGACAGGCATCCTGAAAAGGAAGGATGCTTATTTATAGACATATATTTGATGAATAGGCAGAATCGTGTAACCAGGTTTTGCTAATGAAGCCTAAAATGTTTTCCTGACAGACAGACAAGTTTTGAAACTGCACTGACTGTTGTCTTAATCTTATTTTAACTTACTCTTCCTGCTGCCCTTGTGCCTTCAGGATTTTGTTTCACCACGTAATGTAAGCAAAACGAAGACAACGAGATCACTTAAAGGAAGCATATGCTTAAATATTTTGCAAGACTTCAGACTTCTGAATTTTATTATTTTTCTTTTCTAGAACCCAGCCTACCTAAAACCAGGCCACATTTGTCTAAATTAAGAGTTGAATCTGTTGCTGTGAGTGGGAAAATGGTGAGGTGGTCCAGCTCCTTTTCTGTCTGCTGCTAATATCTTTCGGATCTGCTGACCTAAGTTGAGAATCAAAAAAGAAAGAAATTATAAACTATGGCTACATACAGGACATGCAAGAATTTGTTGTTACACACATTTTTCTTGATCACATCCTTGCCAATTTGCTAAAGGTAGAAGGCGTCATATATAGATCTGATGTAGCATAAATGTACAGACACACCAGAAAGAAAGAGAAGTTCATTCTTTGTTTCATAAAAAATACCACGTTTTTCCCTGTTGAAAAAGTGGAAAGAAATAAATTTCTCTGGATATCATTTATTTATTTAAAACACCTTAATAGTTCCTTTTGCCAACATTAAGATATTAAACTGAACTAAGACTTCAGAAGTTTTGTTTTTGAAAGCTGTTGATAATATAGATTTTATTTTTTTAAATGCTGATTAGAAATGTTTCATTCTAAAAGTATTGCAACAGTGATTCATCGTTTGTAAGTTAATTTTCCTCTTAGGCAAAATTATAACTATAGCCACACTTTTCTCATATGTATTACTTTTTGACAAACTGGTATTTTTAAATGGAAAAGATTTTAATTGACAAAAGTTTTAAGCCACTCTTCTGTACGTATGAGATACAAGTTCCTCTCACACTGATGGAAAATGGAGAGATCGTTTCTTAGGGATGGATACGCTTCAGGATCTTAGGGATGGATACACAGAGATAAACAAAGAATCCAGGCAGGAACACTAAAATTTTGCTTTTGATTATTTCATCAAAAAATTGGAATGCACTGCTCATTGTTTATGACAAATCACATTGTTTTCTTACCGCAGGTTATAAAAATTTAATTACCTAAATATTCTTTCATTGATTTATTATGTTTTCCTGTTGGCAAAGGGTTCTGCAGTGTATTTTCCAGCCCATTTCATTGTGCAATTTTGGATGGGTCTAGTAGCAGGATTTCATTCCTCTTCTCAGCTGTAGAATTGATCTTGCAATCTGAAATGTTTCTTAATGGTCATTTAAAATGCAATTTGTATCTTTATAGCTTTTTAAACGCGGTTTGAGTAGCAGAGTTATTCTTTCATTGTACAAGGATAGGCAACATATTCTACTACAAAAAACTAGTGATATATTGCAAGAAGTGTTCAGGCTTGATCAGGGGTCTGATCTTTTATCTGCCTCACTAACAGGAGTTAGGGGCAATATTTGTATTGATATGTACACACACACACATATGTATAATGGGCCTGTGGGCTATTTTTCTGGTTTCCAGATAGTTGCAAGCAATGCTTATCCAGTCTCTGACATACAGAGACTGCTTTCACATGCACATACTTTCTTGTTCCTGGTCACTAACATGTTAGATCATGGTGGAGAACCAAATGGAAGATGGGAGAGTTATTCTTTTCATCTCTACTTCTGAGACATTCCTTCCTGCCCTTCTTCTTTGCCAGAAATAATTGTAGTGTCTGAACCATAGGAGAGGGTTGCACTTCACAGTATTTCCTAGTATGTATATCTATCTATCTATCTATCTATCTATCTATCTATCTATCTATCTATCTATCTATCTATCTATCTCTCTCTATCTCTAGTATTTTCAAGTTTCTGTATTGCAATTAAAAGTAAAAATTAAGGATTACATGTAATATGTTTTAAAAAAAGAATGTATTTCTCTCTGATCACTGCTGAATTGCTCAAATATGAAACAGGTTAAAATATGAACTATATACTGCTATAAAGCATTATATACTGTATTCTATGTATATGTGACGTAGTAATACACCATGAGTAGAGTTCACACCAAAGTTTTACTTCTTGAGTTGAAAGGAGAAGCACAGAATAAGTCACATTGACTTTATTCCAATAGTTTATAATCAAACTGAACTGTGTTTAGCATGTTTATTCAATGCTGGATCATCTTCGCTAAAACTGAGAGCAAACAGTTGAACGGTGACTCATGCAGGATTTGATGGAAAAGAAATGAAAAAGGAAAGATTCCCCATGATTTTATCTGCAATAGCTTGTTATACTGGTTTCACCATACGATATACTGGCAACATGATGTATAGCAACACTCTTCCCCCACAGCTGTAATTATAGAGAGTACACTTTCTTAATGGATGCTATAAATTCTGCAGTGAGAAGCCTTTCCAAATTTTCCTCTTTTAGTAGCAGTAGGGCATCCACAAAAGCATCAACTTTTATCTGTATTAATATTATTTAGCCAGCATGTCCAGGACTGAAGTTCTATATGATGAAACCCAAATCTTGAGGTAATAGAAATCAATATTGGGGTATTGATACAATAACATTAGCACATTAGGAATATAAGTCTCCAGTTGAGCCAGTTATTTGGGCCTTCTTGTACACATCTAATTTTTTGCTGAAATCAGAGATACCTTTCTGGATGCGTTCAGGTAAATCCATCTGCAAATAGAAATGGATTTAACCATGTTTCAGTAAGGACGATTAATTGCTCTTCTTGGGCTTGCCTTATTGAAGAATGATGGATAACCCTCTTCTCCCAGCTGATTGATCTGACTCTGGTCTTTTCTCCAGTTTGAAGGAAAGGAAGGAGAGTATGTGTAACAAGAGTCTTTGGTAGTATCTCCTTAGATCTTTGCAGAGCTTCCTAGGCTAGCCTGCAGGGACTACCGGAAAAATAATGGTGTGTCCAGAAGATCTGATTGCAATGCTGCTTTTCCAGCCCTAATCTTAAATAAAGCAATGGCTTCAAATATTCATTTGTATTTGAACAGATTAAAAAATCTATTTGTTTTCCTATCAGCAATAATATCATCATAGTATTCAATATGATGGTAAACTTGGTTGTAGAAATCATCAAATCTATTACAAGGATAGCCCTAATGCCAGTGTAGAAAGTTTTATACTGTACTACCACATTTGTATCACAATAGACTTACTTCCATAGGTGATTGAAGTGCTTTGGGATCATTAGAAGGCTGTACAGGCACACACATGGATCTAGTGTCTAATAAATATTTCAATAGCGTGCAACAAGTCAAGTTATTGTCAACTCTCCTTGCATAAACACACTAAGGGAATTAACTCTTTTTCTTAAAATATTATCAGTTCAGTAGAAATTTGAGGCAATGTTCTGTCTACTATCTCCTTCTGATTTTACTTGGACTGAACGTGGCCTGGAAAAAATATGGTGATTCGGATGCAGTTTCATTAGATCTTCATCAGAATGTCACCTACACAACACAACATAGTGCATTGTCCCTGGAGAAACTCCTTTGTACAAGCTTCTTGTTTCCTTGCAAATGTTAGAAGTAACTCCGGATCTCACCTCTCCTATCTTCAGTATTTTCAGGACCAAATGAAAGTGTAGAACAGTAAGAATAGCTGTAGTACATTTACACCACAGCTGCAGAAATACTGTGTTGGTAGGGTGATTGATCCCTAACTGATCTGTGCACCACCATAACTAGGTTGTTACTGACACCCCAAGTTGCTGTTATAAAACCAGCTCAGTTACAGGTAGAACCAAACCGTTTGTGCCCCGTTATTGTAGAGGTACAGTCTAGAATTTTCACACAATACTTGCTGTTGCTTTATGTGAGGCTGCGGAGGGCTGGGGGATGCTTCACAGTATTTTACCTGGAGTACTTTATCTTCATTGCTTTGAAAAGTATTAGAGCTAGGGTTTCCCTTAAGATTTTGGCTTAAAATACAGTTTATCTAAATTGCTATTGGTTGACTAGTAGCGTTAGAAGAAAAAACCAATTTATCACGTAGGATGTTGCCTTCCTTTGAGAATGGCCAATGTTTGCTTTTCGTGGCAGAAATGATATAAATGTTGTGAATGATGAAATAGCTGCTCAATAAATACTGGTTAGCTTGGTACGGGGCTTTTTTCTGAGAATTGATTGTTTGGGTAGAGTAATTGGAGTAATGCTTTAAAGGTGTGACAAACTTTCTACTGGCTATTATTAAATGAAAAGTAAATAAATGCAAAAGCAAATGTAATATTTAATAGTACTTAAAATACACAGTCTCAGAAGCAAAGCTGAAAGACCCAGGAAGCACAGCAATGATATTGCTTAAATGAGGCTTGCGAACACTGCCTTTTATAATCTTTGCTCACGTTACAATGAAGATAGTGATCACTTCAAATCATTACAGTTCTGTCTCCGTGCAAGCCAGGAAATAACTTGAAGTTACTGGGAGGTCTTTAAGAAGTAGTTTAAAATCTCTTGTTCTTGCCATTCTGGAAATCTCTTTTTTGAAGTGATTTTGGTTTTTAGCGTAGGAAGAGATGTAAGGAGACAGAAATGCTTCATGCTATTTTGACTTCATAGGATTTAATTTTTAAAAGGATTTAAATCAAAGGATTTGAGTCAAAGGATTTAATTATTTACATTGGATGAGTAGCTATACGAACAGAATACTATTGTATAAATCTGATTTGGTCTGGCTTATGTAATGTCATCTTCTATTTCCTGTGGCTGGCAGTGGCAAAATGATCTTTGATCAGTACCGTGCAGCACATTCAGCAGCAGGATTGTAATGTGTGTATTTATCTAAAGTCTAACAACTGTCATTTCAGTCACAAACTGATGGGTCTTTACATGTTTAAAATTTGAATTGGGAAACAAAAGCTCTGCACCTCTTCCTTAACAGTGTCCACAGCAGCAAAATGTCTCCTTCGCTCCTGGTAAAATCTGAAAAAGAAAATATGTGAAAAATAGTCTTCTGTTTTTCTCGTAGTGAGGTTTTTCGCAAAGAAAATATTTCAAGAGTAAGGATCTGGGGGTGTTGGTGGACAACCAGCTTAACATGAGCCAGCAGAGTGCACAGACAGCTAAGAAGGCCACCAGCATCCTGGCCTGGATCAGGAATAGCGTGGCCAGCAGGAGTAGGGAAGTGATGGTGCCCCTGTACGGGGCACTGGTGAGGCCTCACCTCCAATGCTTTGTTCAGTTCTGGGCCCCTCACTACAAGAGGGACATTGAGGTGCTGGAGCATGTCCAGAGGAGAGCTACCAAGCTGGTGAAGGGGGCTGGAGAACAAGTCACATGAGGAGAGGCTGAGGGAACTGGGCATGTTCAGTTTGGAGAAGAGGAAGCTGAGGGGAGACCTCCTTGCCCTCTCCACTCTTTGAAAGGACGCTGTAGAGAGGTGGGTGTTGGCCTCTTCTCCCAAGGGAATCATGACAGGACCAGAGGAAATGGTCTGAAGTTGCAGCAGGGGAGGTTTAGACTGGATATTGAGAAGAACGAGTTGACTGACAAGAGTGGTCAGGCACTGGAACAGCCTGCCCAGGGAGGTGGTGGAGTCACCATCCCTGGAGGTATTGAAGGAAAGTCTAGATGTGGCACTTGAGTGCATGCTCTAGTGGCCAAGATTGTAGGGGTTATTTGCGTGTGTATGGTTGGACTCAGTGATTTCAGAAGTCCTTTCCAACCATGAAGGTTCTGTGATTCTGAGTAAGATTGATCCACTGATCCAAATTGTAGGAGCCTGACTCCAAAACCTCTGTAATTAAAGGATGGATTTATTATTAAATTCTGGTTTGCACTCAGAGTTGGCAAATATTAAGTATGATTTAGTCTTTAATAATCTGTGTTAAATGAGGCTTCCTAATCTTTTCAGAGGAAAAGAAATACCACTTCCTCCTGTCTAGTGATAAAATTCAGAAATTATTAGAAAAATTAATGTCAAAAAGAAAAAATCTTTCAAAAATGCAAAGTTTGAGGGCAGAAGAAACCTTAAGATGTTAAAAAAATAGAGAAAAAAAAAATCATAATTTCATCTGAATTCCCACAGTAACTACTAAACTTTTGGGAAGGTGGTTTAATTTACTTTTTCATATTATGCATCCTGGTAGTAATCACATGTGTTTGGTAGAGATATTCTGGTTTTATTCTTTTCATAATTATAATAATAATTGGATTTAGTTAGAGGTGTTTGGAATGCATTCCACAGTCCAGATTATATTTTTTCCTAGTTATGCAAACAAACTGTATTGTGATGTTGGAAAATAGTTTTAAATAACAAAACAGAAAAACAAATTTTGAAGTAAATAAAGAATTTTTTTTTAATTGGATATTGAAATCAGTATCAAAACCAGATTTTGCTTTGAGAATTTTCTTAATAGAATTTTCATCGGAATTCAAAACATAATGAAAATCTGGGATCAAACTATAAAACAGTTTAATGGAAATATTTGAGCAGTTTTGATTTTTTTTTTCTGAAAAAAATGATTGCTTGAAAACACTCACTGGGAAAAATGAAGTGTAATTTCCTTCCACAGGAGACAGACATGTGCTTCATTTAGTGCTAAGGAAAAACACCTTGCGTGTAGGCTTATCGGTGATTTTTACGTTGTTGTTACAATTTTACTCATCTTCCCTTCCTCTGATCTTCCAGCTGAGAAGAGCCGAGCCGAGCTTCTTTTGAAGCTTTCTAGTAATTTACTGTAATCAGAGTGCGAACTAATAAGAGTGGGAAACATCTTCCCACCATGCTGGATGTGCCAGAGAGGTACAAAGAGAAGCTATTGAACCTAATTGGCAATAATCATCGTGGTGAACACCAGCTTCTCTCTCTGACAAAAGGGACAACTTTGACTTCTTTTATTCAAGACTTTGCTTTGTTTGGTTTGGTCCAGTTGTGGATGTGGCATAGGCAGGGCCACTCAGAAGATTATTTGGACACTTTAAAAAAACCCTAAAATTAGTTGCTTGTAGATGTGAAAAATAAAAACCCAACCACATCTTCTCTATAGGGGACTTCGATGGGTGGTGGCTTGGGCTGTCGTTCAATCCCCCCGTGCACAGTTTTCCTCATATTGGTGCCTAAGGCAACGGAAGGGCATTAAGAAAGGGTGGCAAGAAGGAATAAGGCGCAAAGGAGAGCGAGGATTAAAAATAAAAAAGAAGAAAAAAGTGACAGCACATTTCTCAGCCTAAACTGTGTACCGCTCCTCTTTTATAGAGCTAAAAAAATCTGTAAGGCTGGATGGGATGTTTGTCATGTGGACAAGAAGCATTACAGAGACGACTCCCAAGAAACCACTTTGGGGTGCTGCTCTAGGATTGCTCTCCACAGGCCCCAGCTCCCTCAGAAGAACCCACCCGCCCCGGGGCGGGCTCTCCACAGGCCGCAGCCCCCTCAGAGAACCCACCCGCCCCGGGGCGGGCTCTCCACCGGCGTGAGCCCCGCTCAGGAGAACTCACCTGTTTGCCGGGGGCTTTCCAGGGGATCTCTGAGGGGGAATGCAGGCGGATCCTCTCCTGTCCCTCCTCCTGCTCTCCCCTCGGGGCTGGCCGGGCTGTTCCTCACACTTTTCCCCTCACCTCCGGGCAGTCTCTGCCCCTTCTCAGTGGCGCTTTCACTCCGACGCCTGCCCGCCGTGCTGGGGCCAGTTGGAGCTGGCTGGAACCGACTGGAACCATCAAGAGTGGGCTCAGTGCAGCCTGGCCCGGCCTCAGGAGAACCTCTCCGGTGCCCAGTGGCGGGACAACTTTCCATTTAATCATGAGGTAGTCACCTTTTTATTTTGTTGTTGGTTTGTTTGGTTTTGTGGTTGTTTGTTTGGATTGGTTTGATTTGTTTGGTTTTATTTGTCTTTTTAACCTGCAGTAGGATGGTGGTACACAAGGTGGGGCAATAGGAAGCTCTGGAAAGATTTGCTTAGAAAGATTTTCAAAGAACCTGCTGAAAGAAGAAGGGATTATTAAGCCGTGTAGCACTTTTTTCATAAGTTTTGGGGTTTCATTTTCTTGTTACATTGGCCTCTTCTATATTTTGACACCAAATGACAGTGAGAATATTAAGTCCTCTCAGAGAAAGAATTACAAGGCCACTCCCAAAACTGCTTTTAAGTAAGCCGTTTTGCTAGAAGGTTTAGTGAGGAAACGCCTGGGTCCTTCGAGTGCCCGTAATGTTTGGGGAGGGACTCTTTGCAGGGGGTGCAGTTACAGGACAAGGGGTAAGGGCTTTAGATTGGATGAGGGGAAATTTACATGAGATACTAGAACGAAATTCTTTGCTGTGAGGGTGGTGAGACCCTGGAACAGGTTGCCCAGAGAAGCTGTGGCTGCCCCATCCCTGGAGGGGTTGAAGGTCAGGCTGGATGGGGCTTGGAGCAACCTGGTCTGGTGGGAGGTGTCCCTGCCCAGGGCAGGGGCGTTGGAACTCGGTGATACATTTCAAGGTCGTTTCCAACCCTAACCATTCTATGACTCTGTGAACTATGTAATAATATTTACATATAAGGTAAAACTTCATTCCTTTGAGGTGCGGTTTTTATATTATGTTTAGTGCCTGGGAACTTTGCTGGCTGAAGCTGGCCAGTTCTCTGTTTCTGTGACCCTAACCTCCCAGTGCAGAGGCTGCTTTAAAATAAATTCTGAAGATTACTGGGATTTGACTTTCTAAGGCCATGTTTTCAAGCTCCTTTCTGCACCTGTAAGAATGGGAAACTTAGAATTATAATGGGGCTTGGAAGAAAAAGGGCAGAAGAGTGTTATGGCAGAAATGAAGGATGGGCTTCTGGTCAAAACATGGAAGTTTGTGTGATACAAAGCACAGTCCTGCTGTTCATATGTATACGTGTATGTAAATATTTATGCTTCAATACTAATATCTCTCAAGAGATATTTAGTCCATTATTTCTTATATTAGGGTAACCTGGCAACGTATGAAAGAATACGCCTTCAAGTTAAACCAACAATATCTCAAATTGTGACAAATGAGCCCTTTTAATAGTGAGGCCCTTTGTTTTACAAACAACAACCGTACTTGGAGATTGTCCATGACAAACAGAAAGCATATTTAGAGATCATGCAAATAAAGAAATCAAAATATACAACTAGCTGGGTGCACTTCATTAGATAGGATTTTGGGGTGTTGCAGAGGCAGTAGTCAGTGCATTAAACATTATGATTTTCAAAAGTGTACTTAGTCCTGAGTATGAACTGTGGAAGAGACAGCCCAAGTGTGAAATACCAACATCCAGGCAGAGCCCGCAAATGCTAATAGTTATTTTTTCTACCCAAAAAAGGAGGCTTAGTCAATAATTAAAATAAGCAATCCATATTTGACTTAAGATAAAAAGAACTAAAATAATCTGTTTTTTTCACTTGGCTTTGCTTTAGCATTCAAATTTAAGCACAAATGGAAGCATAAACATGCTGTCTGCGAGAGCTGCTTTTAGCAGTAAGGCACTTAACATGCAAATCTGGAACATAAATTTAGCTTACAAATGGCATTGCACAAAGATTACTGTTACATCTCCTTCTGTAGCCAGAAAGAATGTGGAAAACTCGTTTCAGAAATAACTGTAATTCAAGGAGAAACTGGCACAAGTTACTATAGTCTGATCACAGAAGCTTGCACCTTAAACTGGTGCGTAGCATTGCTAACTAGTGCAGGCATAATTTTTATTACTTTGAAGAGAGACATGATTGAAGCTGGAAGGTAGGTAAATTTAAGAATATGCACAGTATTTCTCATGAGAAGGACCGAGCATGTATCTGGAGGAGGTGGTAGTAGGAGTTTATAAACTTGAGCTGCCAAATTTTCTGCTCCTTTCACTTGTGATTGGAGACTCACCTGTTGTATAAAACCCTGTTAATTCCGAAGTCTCCTTTTGCTGGTGGTGGAGTACCATTTTACAGCACATCACTGCAACTGGTACAAATGTCTAGGTGAGCTATAAAGGCAGTGGAAAGCCAGGCCCTGTGTGTGTCCAGGGGCTCCTTGTGATGTGCTGTCCCCTCCTGTCATTCAGATAGGAGTAATTCGCAGGGACTTCTGCAGGATTTCGGCATGTAGTTCCATCAGAGCGTCAGATTCCTACCTTGGGTATGTGTGTTCTCTCTTGCATGATAGAAAGTTTCTAGCAATGGGCTGGTATAAAGCAGATAAGTAGTAGCCCCTTCTTTTAAAAATATGTAACATTCTTACCAACTCCTTCTTAGTGCTTTAATTCTCTAGAAGCCAAAACCTGGGAATTTGAAGTTACTCTTCCATTTCAGTGGAAAGAGTTTGGTTATTCACAGTATGAGCTCATGTAAATGCAAAACATAGTTGCTAAGCATTTTAATTAATTCTGTGTCTTGTTTTTTTCTTGCTTTGGAAACAAAATGCATTTAGACCTCCCAAAGTATTTGGAAATTACAGTTATTGTACCGAATATCATGAACGCATTTTTCTAAACCCTCCATTAGTCACAATCTTGTTCTGATCAAGAAAGAGGACAGTAGGTAATATTTAATACTTAATATTAAATGATGGAAGTAGTTAATGATTTTGGGCCAGATCCCTGTATTAACTCTCTACAATATAGATCTTAAGTTCCAAAGATTCTACATGAGCTCTTGCTGTTTGAAATAAGGTCACAAGGAGTGGGTGTAAAGCATCAAAGTCTTTAGATGTAACGAGCTGACCTGTAGTAGAGCTGGTTTGGATTCAGTCACTCTGATTCCTCCACAGGAACTCCTCCTCATGCTGTATTTTGCCTGCCCCCGGTTTGAGCTTTACCATTGGTTGTATCTTTTAGACTTGAACAGCTGGTTTCTGCGTCAGAGCCCAATGAATTACACCACAGCCTACTGTAAGAAAGGATGCTGGCGGTTGTATTTCTTACCTCTTCAGAATTACAAGTATTCTTTGTGTGTGCCACTGGTTAGGAACTCTCAGGGGTCCTGCCTTATGTCACAGGAAGTTGTGCAAGGGCAGGTGACAATGACCTGGGGTTACAGCCTCGATAATCAGTGACTCAAACGTGAAATCCCAGACGCGAATGATGTTTACTGCAGGTGTTGTCTGAAGACTTCAACATAAGAGAACCTTATAAAACTTGCCTGGTTAGTTAATCTTAGAAATGTGTGTGTGCAGAACTGAACATTGAACGTGGGTTAAATTAGCAGTTACAGCTCTTAAATGTTTCACCTCAGAGGATTTTTTGTTCTCGTAAGTTACACTAAGTTTTCTCCCCATCTCAACTTACAGCTCATATCATTTTGTGCGGCCATATCTCACTTGGAAAGCACACCTTTGTAGTAGTCATCGGTTATTGCTTCTGAGAATACTTAGAATAATACGGTGTTGTTTAATAATTTGCCTGTGTAGTTTGATGGTGTTTTTTTGTGGGTTCTTTTTTCTTTCCCTGAGGAAGTAACAATGTTTAGCTGTCGTTTTGATTACCCCCTCTTCCACTTAGGGAGCTGCTAGGCAAGAAAAGTGTCGGAGCTCAACTTCCGGATTATCACTGGTATCTACTGAAATGTAGAGGAAAGGGGGAAAAAAAACCCATTTTGTTCTTTCCACTTCCACTTTTTTATCGTTACACATTAACCTTTTTGACTACCTGATTGAT